>JBBBDQ010000251.1:515000-612500 GCA_037127315.1 Ascarosepion bandense
TGCCAATCAGGATCGATTACATTGGAAAGCCTTCTTTGGATTTTTCGATAAACTCGAGGTGAATAGCATGAACACCCAACCAGATATGGCAGAAGTATTCAATTCATGGAAGAATAGTCGTTATAAATGTACAAGACTGACTTTGACAAGAATAACTATCAGGCTCATTACAGTGACCCAGATTTCCTAGTAGTAAACTCAGCTATAGATTCGATGTAGTTGTTCCACTTTGGGTCGGTTGAGAGAGTGAGGCTGAGGATTAAACCGGATTCGCTTTTCACTTGTTAAGGACATTCTGCAAAGCAATAACGTAAAGAAAAAGCTTATCATTTTGAATTCGGACTGGCTAGATGTAACCGCAAGTTCTGTACGAATAGTTACTTTTATCGGACTTATCGCGTATGTTTAACTCTCCTCCGGCTTCATGCTTCCCACTCAACTTTTATCAGCAATAATTTAAATCCAATATCAATTGTTATCTCTCTTCTTCCTAAGTCCTGTCCTTTTATTGTTCTCTACCCTTAATAGTAGTTTTTCTCATATTCTCTAACGCTCAGTAACCTCTTGTGTCTTAGTGGTTTTATTGCCTTGCTTGTCTTGAAAAGATTAATTTAGAGTTATATGAGAACTCATGTTTGTGTGTGTGCGTGTGTATTTTTCTTTCTGAAATTTAGCGAGGGCGGTATAAATTGATCAACAAATATTTAGCAAATGAAATGTATATCAATTTTCTCAGAGATGATGAAAAGACTTGAACCAACAAAAATCTGGTTCTACCGAAGTATGTGAATGCCATGAACTGAAACTGTGAGCAACTAAGAAGCCTTTTAGAAAATAGAAAAAAAAATGGGACACTTGTAATTAGCGTCAGAAACTGACAGATGAATTTAAAGGACGCATAATGAGAAAAGAATCCTTAGAAAAACTAAAAGAACAGATTACAGGAAAGAGAGACAGAAGAAATAACTCATGGATAAGCTAACAGAGATAAAAAAAAAACATGGCTGCCGATGCAATGGTTAGGATATATAACAATAAAGGCAAAATGTATTAAGAGCTACAACGGACATGAAATTGTGGAGAGCTATGATCGCCTACGTCCTGAAAAGACAGCGCATAGCAGTTGTTTGCCATTTTGATTATTGGATTTATCCAGATGTTTTAAACACTGTTAGATTATTAATTTTTTAGATAATTATATTTTTTGTTCATTCTGGCGTTATGCATCAGTCATTAGATAGAGTTAGACCTTGTTTGTACTTGAGCCGATAGATAGAAAGATGTGGGTTGTGTTTATAGTTGTGTTACAAGGTAGACATACGTCCGGATTACTCGAGCCGTTCGCTACAATGGGTTTTGTTCCGTAAAGATCGATTGTTATAATTTTTGTAAGTGGGTATACAAGTTTTCGAAAGGGTTCTCGCAGAAAATCAATTTACAATTATTAAATACCAACGCCGGCCACTAAGATAAGCGGATACGTTTCCTATCCCTCCAAGAAGAAAAAAAGGATTAAATTAAAAAAATAATTTAAGAAAAATTCTTCTTATTTCATTACAGTTTTTATGTATACACAAATCCTAGCACAATTATATATATATATATATATATATATATATATATATATATATATATATATATGTATATATATATATGCGATAAAAAGACTGCCTTCTTCCACCAAACGTCCCGTGTCCCAGGGGTAATGACGCCAATTCGGTCGGGTTTCAAACCTGATGAGCTGTGATACAGTGAAACAGATCTGTCTGCGGGTGACAATATATATATATATATATATATATAACGTTAGTACTCTCTTGGATTCTTAATAACTTTGAAAATGTACAAAGTTTCTTCTGTTATCTTAAATTTTCTCAAAAATTCCAGTAAAGCCACTAAGATGCAAAGTGCTTACATGGTCTGGAATAATTAGAAACAGGAACATTAGCAAAGAGCAAAAAGGAGTAAACAGGAAGGCAGTAGTTAGCGATTAAAATTGCATACAACTTTTTCTTGATTAAAGATGGCTGGAAAGCATCGAGCCAGAAGGGAGTTCCCCAAGCAATAAGCGCGATAAAAGAATCTTTTATCATTGAAATTATGGCTACAACTGATCAGCTCAAATTTAAATTAATGATATATCGACGCCAGTATTACTGCTTAAAATTCATAAAGGTACCAGAGCGAATAGCACATCTGAACAATTAACATGAAAGTATTTATAAGAGACAAACTTACGGCGGTAGGTTAGTGACAGAAGCTGAGCCGCCAGATCAGCACTAATAATATTGCTGATTATTTTTTGATAAATAGCAGGGACACTGGGCCATATGTGTCAGCAATATAGAAATTATAGAAGTATAGATATGTAAGAGAGATTCCGGAATGAAAAATCCTACTATTCGACACACTAAACCGATTTTTTAGCACCTGGTCTAGCAATGAATTCAATATAGTCGTTCCACTTCCTGTCTGCTGGGAACGTTAGCCCGTTAAGAAACAACAAGCCATTTTGCTGGATGTTAACTTAAGTGTTGTTGATGGAAGGCAGCGACTGTTCGCTGAGATGATTAATGGAGTGAAGTTACTTTGGAGATGTTAGATTTAACCAACCATCATTTGCCTCAGTAGTTACATCAGATACCATTTTGACCTTGTCGGACAGATTAACTTTACTATTTAATCAGAAGTAAATGCTTTTGTTGTGAGCGTAGAGCCCAAGGTAAAAACTTACATCACTGGAAAGATCTTTAATAAAAATTAGAAAATTAAAAACTACTTAAAACCAAGGATGGATCCATGGAAGACGCTTGAGTTAGTAAGAAAAGATCTAGACGAGCGGCCGTTCCAGATAACTTTCATTTCATAATTTGATAAGAAAGACTGTACCTGAAATTTACCCGAAAACTCCGTAATTATTGGTTGGCACATGACCTGTTTTAGCAGCATTTTCATTCTTGTAAAATTATCAAAAAACAGATTGGCTAGTGGTTAGTCTCAAACGACGTGTGGGTTTTCCGACGTAGAATCCTATTGCAAAATTCAGTAACCGCCAGAAAGAGGGGAAACATTAATTGCTAGCAGTGGACAATACCTTCTGTGAGATGTATTTTAGTAATCTTTGAAGGCGTTACTCTTCCTGAAAAGTCAGCGATAATTTAGTAATGTTCTTATACATAAACAAAGATCTATATAAAAATCCACAAAATGTTTCTTTGATAAAAGAAATATTATTGTCAAAAGAAATCTATAAAAGGAAAGTACAGATGCTCGACATTTTTGAAAAATACTTTAGGATAATCAAGAATCCTTATTGGCAACAAAAGCGCTTGTGTATGTATAAGATGAGAACTCAGTAGGTATGCAAAAATAGAAAGGGGCGTATGACAAGGATGTGTTTTCTCACTGAACCTTTTCAACCTGTACAGCAAAGCCATTATGACAGAAATAAAAGTCTTCCCATGATTCGACATTAGCGGTCACAATCTCAACAATATCAGATATGTTGATGGCACGGTGTTGATATTAGACATGAAAAGAAAAAGGATGTTCTACAGAAGTTAGCAAAATAAAGAGAAAATAAAAGACTGAGCATAAACCTCAAGAAAACTGAATTTATGGCCATCAGCAAAATGAGAAGACCAATATCCCAACTGCAAGTCGGATAGTCTAAAATAGAACAAGCAAAAGATTAAAATACCTGGGAAATTTTTTGACAGAGGATGGAAAGTGCGATAGGGAGTTCCAAAGACGCATTTTAGAAGTTAACCAGTGTACTGAAAGTCAGGAAAATCTCATTAGAAACAAAGAAAAGGGTGCTGTCTTTCTGTATGGATGTGAATGCTGGACGATCTCATCAAGGATGAAGGAGAGGCTTGATACAGCAGAAATGTGGTTTCACAGAAGGATGCTGTGGATACAATGGACGGAGAACAGGTGCAATGATGAGTTGTTGGAAAGAATACAAACAAGAAGAAAACTGAAATTAAATATCAGAAAGAGACAAATGAGGTTCCTGGGACAAGTAATGAGGATAATGTGCCTGGAAAACTTGATGCTAACTTGGATAAATAGGAGAGTCAGGGGAAAGTATTGCCAAAGATTCTTGTTAGGTCTGAGCAAATGGTTGACGGAGCAGGTCTTAAAAGAGATACCAAGAGAAAAATTATTGAGAGCAAGAAGAGACATAGCCAAGTGGAATTCCATGTTCGCCTACGTCCTGAAGGGGCGCAGCACATGAAGAAGAAGGAGAAGAATACTTAAAGTTGAGACAAGTAAAAATGCAATACGTTTAAATATACACGGTTAATAATTGAGATCATTTTGGAATTGAAACGCAAAAGATGAAGAGAGAAAATTGAAACAGGTTCTAATGACAGTTTCTGGTTTGTCACACTTCTCGATGGATTGAATCCTTTAGGGCGGATTTATCATTTTATCATATTTAATTATTCCTTTTTATTTTCTCTACTGGAATGTATACAACATTAGGTAAAACATATATTCAGTTATCAGGAATATTGTGTGAAAAAATTTAAATTTCAAAGGCTGGAAATAACGCAACGATTTAAAAACCAAAATAATAAAAAGAAGTCTCCATTTTTCGGAGAGAAAATGTTTTGGTGACTTTGAAACTGTTCGTAAAATATAAATGTCTTACTTGAATATTTTTCTTATTTTGGAGTCTCTTTATACTTTACCATTCAAAAATATAAAGGCCAAGAATTTACATTAACTATCAACACTTAACTTGAGAACTTCATCAGTACTGAATAGTCTATAATTTCACTGCTTACAGTATTAGCGCAAACGTTTACTCCTCCTACCAACTGTTGCACCCTTTGCTATGTTAAGTAATTATTGACATGAAGAGCAATATATTTAATCCTGATATCCAGTATGTCTAATAGAGTTTTAACTTTATCTGTATGAATTAAGAAAATGCTTATCATTTACATTTTAGTCTGAGTTATTAAGAAAATGGTTATCATTTACATTCTAGCCTACATAGTTGTTCGGATGTAATGAAAGCTTTAAAACTAATCTATGGTCCTCGAGCTCAAGATTCGGTGGACGTTGGCACGAAAGAATAAAAAGCGATAGTTGTTTCCAGTCAAAGCGAAACCGTAGACTGAAAGAAAAATGAATGGATGTAAGTCAAATCTTTATTCCCGGTATCGATGTCAAATAAGTTTTCCGTCGCAAACTGAATTTTGAAGGCTAAATAAGTGCTCTGAGTAAATGGTATCATGGATGAGATTAAGAACTACAATTATACCTACTTCCACCCAAACACGAAGCAAAACCAAAATAAAAGGTCTGAAAACCTGATATTGATAAGATCCGATAGGATATCGTAATATCAGTTTCCGCTATAAGTCATCAAAGAATAAACTAACCTAAGTAAGTACATGAAAACTTATCGTACTTATTGGGAGTAAAATTGGAGAAAATGTGTCATATTGATGGCTGAATATCGGATTTTGATCAATTTCCGATTTCGGGGAAATGAGTCGTCTGAGAAGATGTACTAATGTTTGAGACTAAACACTAAAGTTTTACCAAGTTAGAGCAAATTCTGCAGCGAGAACAATAATAAAAAGGCTGAAATCCTGATTTTGATCAGACCTGATCGGATATCGGGTTATCGATTTCTGATATCGGGCGAAAATCGGAAAACCGGAAAAAAGTAGCCCATAACCTGACAAGAAGCCTAAAGAATATTTGTGTGAAGGTTGGTGAGAATCGGTTAAAATTTTGTGTTGGATAAAAGACAGATAGAGAGACACACATACAAACATTTTGCCTTATATATATATATATATATATATATATAGAGAGAGAGAGAGAGAGAGAGATTACGCATTTCTCACAGATTACTTAAATCTAGGAGTTATGGTATTTTTAAGCCTTCTGCCATTGATCTTAACCTGGAATTTTCCTTTCTGTTAATTTTTTGCTTGATTTTAGACGAGAGTTTTGAATATGATATTTTGTGTATTCCCAGAGAAAGGTTGATCATTCATACGGTTCTCGGTTGTTTTAGGCACCCTTTAGTCATTACGCGATATTTTTTTCGCGCGCATAACATGGAACTACTATACATTGTGTACTTCGCCATGAAAACCTCTCTTCGACAAACCTATCCTCATTTTACCAAGTATTATGCTAGATAAGAATGGGACAATCCATTAGAATTTATATTTCTGATATGTTGGCCTATATCCTTATCTGTAACTCTGTTATTATTATTGCAAATTTTCGGTTATTGTGTGCTTCGACCTTCTTCAGTTTACGAAGAAATTCCTTGAAAATCATACAGATCGACAAATACTTAAAAAAGGCCGATGAGTACAAAAGCCAAAATGTAATAATAATAAGAAGAAGAAAGAGAAGAAGAAGATGAAGAAGAGAAGAAGAAGAAAAGAATATTAGTTCGAATGTAAATAATGTAAAAATAATGACTTCATATCGTAGAATTTCAGACAGAAATTAGTTTTTTTAATCTTACACTGCAAAAAACTGCCTAATTGGCAGATGGCTATATCTTTCTTGATTGTTGGAGTTTGCAAACAGTAATCGATGCTCACGTCAATCTGGATGAATTTGACATTAATTAAGATCGTTTTGATGGCATGAATTTAAAAAAGAATTTGTTTTCTTTATTTGGATCGATAATGTTTTAAAAATAAAACGTTTGAAGTTATGGGAAAGTTAATTGGTGTCATGAAGACCCTGAATCGATAAAATGAATCTTTATCATTGTTTGCTCATTCGTCACTTTTTTGCGATAGAACTGCCACATTCTATTGAGTTTTATTTTGACTGTTCCCATCGATCCGTGAGTTAAAATTTCCATCTCATCCTTTATTGCGCATTTTCTTTAACTAATGTCGAAATTCTTGCAGACTGCTTTATGGAGGATTCCCTGTTTTCCTACGGGCTCTCCTTAATTTCAAATGTTCAAATTTTCAATTAGAAAGAAAATCTTTAAAATGGAATGCTATTCATATACACGTAATTGCGCTCATTTGAAATTTACTTCATTAGAAACAAGTTAAAACATTTTCCAACAATAAAATAAAGTAAAACATATTTTTTTAAATAGATTATGCTTTTAATGAAGCAGTATTCTAATCACTAAAATCTAAAATATACTGGATAACTCTAGATTTCCAATAGGAATGTTTTCCATTTAATATTTTTAGAATATTTTGGTATTTTAATTTTCATTATCAAATAAATGCGGTAGACCCATTCATTATCTAATTCTTCAGCAGATCCAAACCTTTCTATTTGTTGGCGGAATGGTTTTGTTTAATTTTATTAAATAAATAACAAAAAATACATTTTTAATAGCGTATCGTGATTTCTGCACCAGAAGAAACGAAATACAAATCATTGGGCAAATTTCTACGTAAATAAACTAATTTTCTGTTTATTCTCCTTTTCTGTACAATTAAGAAGCGATTGAAGCTGCCTTGAGTCGAATCCTTCTACCCATTAGAAAAGGGAAATTGAAATATTTCACGGTCGGATTTTGTAATTGCATGTCGCAAGGCAAATATACACGGCGCTTCACATTATGAAACACTTTATGTCTTATTTATATAAAATCATTTCTCATTGGAATTTACATTTCGTTTGTTAAATCATGTGTGATACAATAAAGAACAAATAAGAAACTTTTATCAATCTAATGTTTCAATTTTGTTAAAGCTTTAACAGAGAATATCTATGGATAAAAAAAGAAATAAATGCTCATATGTTTACTTTTGTGTTGCTTGATTTTCTTTGATTAGTCATGTTTCACATGCATTCAACTTGTTGAACCAATGTTAGTTTAAACAGTGGCGTTTCAAAGTATAGGATATATAAATAGATATATAAATAATGTATACATATATCTGTTGACTTTGGTCCGTTTTGCCATTTTTCTGAAGGGTCTTTAATTTCGAAGTCCCAAATTGATTATCTTCAATTTGAAGGCATATTGTTGGAACATTAGTTCGTATAGTTTTCCAATAGGTGACGTTTGATCATGCAATTTTTATTCACACTTCATTGAAAATCTGATAGACTTACATATAGTGAAAATTAAGCAGGTTTCTTGATAAGATTCATTTATGAATTGTGAAAAGACCTCCTACAGAAGGTAGCTGAAGAGAGTGACAAGAAAGGATTACAAATAAACTGCAAGAAAACCGAGTGCATGGCCATCAGTAAAATGAGCAGCCCAATATGCCAAATACAAGTCTGGGATACTAAAATCAAGCAGGTACAAAAACTTAAATATCTGGGAAGTGTTAGAAGACGGAAAATGCGACACAGAAATTCGAAGGCGAATTGGCACGGCGATCGAAGCATTCCAGAAGTTTAGTAAAGTTTTAAGAAACCAGACAATTTCGCTAGAAACAAAGAAGAGAGTACTGGATTGCTGTGTAATATCAGTTCTTCAATATGGCAGAGAATACTGGACAATATCCTCAAAGATGAAGGGAAGACGTGAAGCAACTGAAATGTGGTTTTACAGAAGGATGCTGCGGATATCATGGCTCGAGCATGTGAGCAATGATGAGGTTTTGGAAATGATGGAAACGAAAAAGAAAATAAAAACTGAGCATCAGGAAGATATAATTAACGTTCCTGAGACATGCAATGAGGAAAGAGGGCTTGGGGAGCCTGATACTAACAGGCCAGAGAGATGAGAAAAGAGACAGGAGAAAGAAGCGATAACATATTTGAAGGGCCTAATCAGGTGAATGATGTAACGAGTATTGCGGGGTGTAACAGGAGAAGGCGTGCTAAAAGCCACCATAGATAGGGAGACGACGAAAGCCATGATCGCCTACGCCCTGAAGGGAAAAGGCACATAAAAGAAGAAGAAAATAGATAATTTGGTAAAAGTGAAAATGGCTGATAATGTGCTAAATTTGTATCATTTGACGTAGATTGGTTTCAGGAATCAATGAAAAGCCAGTATAAAGCGCAAAAAATATGTGCTGTTGCCGCAGGTGAGAGAAAATGGCTTACTAGTTTCTGAAGGTAAATTTTGAATTGATTGGTGAGAATATTCTGACAAGGGTGTAGACAATGATGAGAGTTAACTAGACAAGCTAATCTAAACTTATTTATAAATGGAACTTTGTCTGTGTGTATGTGCGTGTGTTGTGTCTGTGTGTGTCCGTTACCTATAGACTCCGAAACGGCTGAACCGATTTTCTTGAAAACTTACACAGTTGTATTATAAGCGTCTACGAGTGTTCTTAGTTAACATTTGTGTCGAAGTACCCCCGATAAATATCGAAAATCGATAATCGAAAAAATCGAGTTATAGAAGGAGTGGTCCGATTTTAATCAAATTTGATACACTCATAGACAAAGACATAAGAAACGATAATCACAAGTTTCAAGGTCGCAGTTTCTTACAATAGTGCAGAAAATCGATAATATATATATATATATATAGGAAAGACAAGATGTTTGTGTGTGTCTGTTTATCTGCCTATATGTCTATTTTTTTTCAGCTATTTTATTTTAGTTTTAGTTTTGGGTTTGGCTCTAAGTAGGTATAATTGTTGTTTTTAATCTCAGCCATGATACCATTTAGTCAGAGGACTTATTTAGCCTTCAAAATTCAGTTTATGACGAAAAATATGTTTTTGATATCGATACCAGAAATTAATATTTGACTTATATCAATTCATTTTTCTTTCAGTTTACGGTTTTGCTTTAACTGGAAACAACTATTGCTCTTTAGTCATTTGTGCCAACGTCCAAAGAGTCTGAGCTCCAGGATCATGGATTAGTTTTAAAGCTTTCATTCCCTCCGAGCAACGCCGCGCTATACTGCTAGTTTGAAATAAAATGGCTTATAACAAGAGAAATTGGCGTGATAACAAAAATATTTTATACAAGTAATTTAAATCATTTGAAAACACTTGAATCCCGGATTTCAATTCTGTAAAATATTTAATCTTCATCTCTGATCCTCTATTAACAATAAAAGCAATAAAAGCAATAAAAGCATAAAAGCAAAACGATGCATAGATGAAAACAACGATTACAGACGATAAAAGTGATTTGCTTGAAATACTGTGTATTGGAAGAAAAAAGTTACTGTTGACCACGAAAACCATTCTACATCTTATTTGTTTATCTGAATTGAAGATTTCCATCAAAACAAATCCAGACAGCACGTCACATTGTAATTACTTCATAAACTGGCACAGTTCACCCAGCGCAAAGTAATAAAGGCACTAAACTTCAATGGGTTACTGAGTATTAGGTAATATGCACTATTATATCAAATTTAGGTTTGACTTATACTAAGTTAAAAGTTAATTAACTTCAGTCACACATTTATTCTTTTTTTTTAATTGGAGTAGATAGTACCTTCTATCGCCCGGTCTCACACTCCACCCCCTTCTTTTGGACAGGAATAGAGGTGATCGCCTTGTTTCTTGTTTAGGAAGGGGTTCCCGGTTCATCTCTCTCTTTTTCGGTCTTTATGTCGGTTCGGCTGGAAGCTTTTTGCAGTTGGTGTGTATGGTGGCAATGTCTCTTCATTCTGAGGGTACCGGGTTGGCAGTTTCCTGGTTGCTGCATCCGACTGGTAGTTAGGAGCCCGAACTCTTGCGTAGCGTCTCGGCGTGATGTAGCTTCCCTGTGCCTCTTCTACAAGTACTTTCATGGCTTCTGCTCCGATGAGCTTAGATCACTGGTGCCGCCTAAGCACGAATTTACACGAGATACTAGATTAGCAACTAGGTCCCACCCTTTTACAGTTAAACAAATAAGATGTAACTGTAAATTCTACTCCAACAGCTTCTTTTCTCGCGCTTCCCGCCTGTCGCGCTTCCCACAAGTCTGCTTTCCCGACAGTTACAATCTCCAGGTGTTTAAATGTAGAGTCAAGAGACACCTCCTATCACACTAACTCCCAACTATTCTCACAACACTCTCATCTACCCAACCCTCATTCTCGGTATCCTCACCCGCCTATCACCCACCCTCTGTTATTTCCTATATTTAATCAGCCTTTCTCCACTCTACGTAGCCCCCTGCACAGTCGTGGCAGTGACATGCCTTGCTCGGGGTGAAACGCTTATAAAAAAAAATTTAAAAAAAATTAAGGCGGGCGAGAGAACGAAATTATGAAGACTGTTTAAAAATGTAAATTTTTGAAGACCAATGTTGACTCTGAAGCATGAAACCGGAATAGAATCCCACAAGTGAGAAGTGCGATAGAAATTACTGCTAACATAAAACTTATGGTAACATCTAGATATTCTAACTGTAAAATGACAAGCCCTTCTTTGCAACTAGTTATCTAATGTTCTTTTACTTTATGTACCATGTCTTATCAGGATCATAGACTTCCACTGTCTCTCTCAAAATTCCTCCGGTTGGTATTTCTCCCAAACCCCGCTCTGCCATCCATTTGCTCAGGTCTATCTTTCCCTTGTTTTTCCTTTCCTCTATCCGCCCTATGAGTATTAAATTCTCAATGCCTCCCTTCTCCATTACATGTCCCCAAAATCTCATTTGTCTCTCCCATTTTCTCCTAGTCCCGTGCCCACTCCATGGTATCCTCAGCATGTTTCCGTAAAACTCCATTTCTGCTGCCTCAAGCCTCTCCTTCATCCATGAGTAGATCGTGAAACACGCTTGGGCGCTCATATCTCGAAAGAGACATGACTGACTGGGCAGAAGGTTATCCCGCAGTAGGTTGCCATTGCCATTGTAGACTGGTTGCCGACCAAGGTTATAGAACCCAATCTGTCCTGTTATTTAATCCATAATTGGAAGGAAGAGACGGATTAATACCTTTTCCAAGGGTATTTGCGCGTAAGTGAATGCAATGAATTCAACTGAAATCGGCTCCCCCGATTTCTCGTTCCGAGCCGATATCCACTGCGCCACAACGCACATCCGTCTATTACTGTGTTTAAATTCATAAAATCTAGGTACATCAGAGGAGATCGTGTATTCACTCAGTCAGTCAGTTAAGTGCCATACGTGAAGCACGATAGGGCGATTATATCTCGAAATAGACATGCCTTACTGGGAAGAAAATTATCACGCAGTAATTTGTCATTACTTTCTGCGGTAGATGGTTGCCAGTCAAAGCTAAAGAACACAATAATTCATAACTGGAAGAAAGACACAGATTAATACCTTTCCCAAGGGTATTTGTGCGAAAGTGAATGCAACGAATTTAACCGGATTTCAAACTCGCCAATGTCTACTGCAACACGACGCACATCTGATCGTCTAATAGTGTGCTTTAGTTCATAAAATCTAGATACCCGAGAAGAGATTGTCTATTAGTGTGCTTAAAATAAACAATCTAGGTAACTTAGATTAAAAGTTTATCCGAGCAATGCAAGTTAATATCGATAAGTCACAAGGAAAATATGTTACATTAGTGGGAAAATTTATCTCATTCACTTGAACTTTCAAAGGATTAACACGTACTTTAATCTTTTCAAATTTTAAGTTTTTCAGGAAAGACTTTTTAAACAAAAAGACTTCAGTCTCGTTATCACTGAGAATAATACTAAATATGCATAGATTAATTACTGAAGCTGCGTAAGAGACTTTTACATATAGCGAGACAACATGACATATATGTAACTAATTAAATCTACACATAAATATATACATACTAGCAGTATAGCCCGGTGTTGCTCGGATGTAATAAAAGCTTTAAAACTAGTTCATGGCCGTGGAGCTCAGACTCTTTGGACGTTGACACGAAAGACTAAAAAGCCATAGCTCTTTTCCAGTTAAATCGAAACCGTAGACTGAAAGAAAAATGAATGGATATAAGTTGAATTTTGATTTCTGGTACCGATAAAATAAAAGGGCTGAAAGAAATACAGACATACAGGCAGATAAATAGACACACACACACAAACATCTTGCATTTTATATATATATTATCGATTTTCTACACTGTTGTAAAAACTGCAACCTTGAAACTTCTAAATATTTTTCTTATGTCTTTGTCTATGAGTGTATCAAATTTTATTAAAATCGGACCACTCCTTCTATAACCCGATTTTTTCGATTATCGATTTTCGATATTTATCTGGGATTCCTCGACACAAAATCTAGCTAAGAACACTCGCAGACGCTTATAGTACAATTGTGTAAGTTTTCAAGAAAATCGGTTCAGCTGTTTCGGAGTCTATAGGTAACACACACACACACACACACACACACACACACACACAGACAAAGTTCCATTTATAAATAAGTTTAGATTATATCTGAAATTCAATTAAAAACGCTAAGAACTTTTATTCCTACCCAGTAGTTTGGAGAATATGTTGATTTGTATAAACGCAAATGGGGAAAATATTAGACTCAAGAGATTGTCTGGCTGATTTCTATGACACTTGAAGATGTTATAAAATCTGTTTTGTCGAATTATGAACTTGGGAAACTGAGTAGATATCAACAAGCGTAAGATTTAGTATCGTAAAGCAACTGACGAAATATGTTATATCGATCTATAAGATTTTATTAAAATACATATATGCAAAAAATCGAAAAAAATGGAAAATATAATGAATGAGAACATATTTACCAACCGTTTTCAGTAACGAGTACCGTTGCATACTAAATTGACGAAGTGGATGGAACAAATATTGGATAATTGCTGGTTGCTTTCCAAGACCAATTTACTGACGATGAGGACGACCATTCGAGTGTTCATGTGTGAGATAAGACTGACATTTAAAATAATCAACATTATCAACCAAGTCTTTCAAGAAAACAAGAAAATAGAAACATTTGAAAAACAAAATATCTGTAATTGAGATAATAGCTGAGTTGGCAAAAACACTGAATCAGGAAGCGTAATAATATAGTGCTGATAACAGTCACGAAAAGGAAACGGCAAGATCTTTTACAGAATTTTGTTTTTAATCATTTCACCCCGAGCAAGGCATTCCACTACCACTATTGCGCAGGGGGTTACATAAGGGAAAGTAATGAGAAATAGTGTTTAGATATAGGAAATGTCAGAAGGAAGGTGACAGACGGGTAACGATATCAAGGATAAGGGTTTGGTAGATGAGAAGAGTGTTTGAGAGAATGGATGCGAGTTAGTGTGTTAGGAGGTGTCTATTAACCTTATTTAAACTCCTGGAGATTGTAGCTGTCGGGGAAGCAAGTATGTGGAAGGGAATTCCTCAGGTGAGAAAAGAAACTGTTGGAGTAGAAATTGCGGTTACTTTTTATCGGTTTCACTGTAGAAGAGTGGGACCTAGTTGCCAATCTAGTATCTCGTGCAAATTCGTACCTAGGGGGCACCAGAGATCTACGTTCATCGGAGCAGAAGCCATCAAATTATTTATAGAAGAGGCACATGGAAGCCACGTCACGCCGGTGAGAGAGTGACTGCAGCCGGTCTGGTCAAGTCGGTATCGATCACATTAGCTGAAGCAAGTGAAAATAAAGGACTACAAATAAACTACATGAAAAATAAATGCATGAATGCATGCTCATTGATAAAAAGATGCCAACTACAAGATGGGGGATACCAAAATCATGTAGCTGCAGTAATTTAAATACGAGGGAAGTATTCTAACAGATGACGGGAATTGCTATGTAGAGATCAGAAGGTGTATTAACATGACCAAATATGCGTTCCAGAGGCTGAAAAAATGGAGAAACTTGAGTATTTCGAGAGTAACAATGAATAGTGTACTGAATTGTTATGTGATGTATGTTCTTTAATATAACAATGATTGCTGGACAAACTTCTCAAAGATGAAGGTTTGATTTAAAGCAGCCAAAATGTTGCACTACAGAAGGATGCTGACGTTACCATAGATCGGACAAATAAGCAATGATGACGTTTTGGAAGGGATGAAGACGAAAAAGGAAACTTATACGTAACATCAGGAAAAGACAACTGAAGTTCCTAGGATATACAATGAGAGACTAGTGCCTGGACAATCTGATACTCACGGTTTAGATAAGCGAAAAGAGAGAGAGAGGAGGGAAAGCAACGTTTAACATACTTCATGGGCTTGAGCAAATAGATGGCAGACCGGGGTTTGAGCGGAGTCAAAATGGAAAGCGTGCTACTAAGGATAGGGAAATGTGAAAAGCCATGAACGCCTACGTCCTGAAAAGACACGGTATACAGAAGAAGAATTAGAAAATATTAAACACTTCAAAACATCGATGTGTAAATCATTTATAATACATTTAGTATGGGAAATAAAGAAATTGAAAGTAGAATAGACTATATTAGTGGGTTCAACACAGCATATTGCTCAGAAAAATTAAACAAATCTCGTGCGGTGTTCTTAAATAGCCTACTAAGATCATTACTTTCATATTGATGTCATGCATAATGCGAAATCCGTTTAGAAATATGTAAACTGCTAGCGGTATATAATCACCTTCTTTGATGAACTATTAAAAATGGCTTCGTGAGAATGAAACATGTGAAAAATATTTTTCTTTGAAAATCGTGGACTGGCGTTCAAGGACCACAATATCCTGTATCCTTTAAGAGAAATCCACATCTATTAACGACTTTCAACTGCAGCAAAAATTAAAATGGATAATACCTGCTACTAAAAGAAAAAATAACTGCCTAACTTAGATGTTGACTTTTTCCACTACTTCAAATAAATGTTTTGGAAAAGCAATAACTGTGAACTTATGAAACCTTATTCTCCTGTTTTTATAGATTTCAACCGACAGCAATTCGAGTTCTGTAAACGAATTCGGAATGTCTCTTTATAATGTAATATTCCAATTACCATTCCAGTTAAAAAAAAAAACGAATGAGGTTGTTGTGACGTTTGTATTTGAACTGTAGATTTTAAAGTCTATTCTATAATTCAGGCATTTGGGTGTTCTTATCAGACATGAATCAGACGTGAATCATTCAATCTCTCTTCTTTACCCAATAACGTTTTGGTTAGTTTGGTTGCATTACGCGTGCTATTACATACCTCGTTAAACCAAGAGATTGTATCCATGGTCTATAATACTTGCGATTTTTTCCTAATATATTTTCTTTTTTTCTTTTACTACTAAACAAATAAATATAAGTCTTGCTAAACAATCAAATGGAAATTCCCACCGTATATTCTATTCAAATTTAACGATTTCTGTTTTCCAGTTTTCGGTGATTAGCTGTGATTTTTGTTTAACTATCCTTCCCACGAACTATCCTAGCCTTGTTTTAAATAGATTACTCGATATTTCTCTCTGTCTTGGTTTCCGTATGTCGTGTTAGTGCCAAGTTTTATAAGGACTCTTTTTCTATATGTTTCCAAATCTCAACTATTTTTTCTGAGTTTAAGTATAATGCATCTTTTTATTGGACTTTTTATTAAAATTTAGTCGTAGCTCGTCTGATTTTTTTTTTTTTAATCGTATCACCCCAAGCAAGGCGGTAATGCCACTGAAGCGCAGGGGACTACGTTAGAAAGAAGAGATTGGAAAAGAGAAAGCCGGTAACCACTTCCTAAACAGGGAACAAAGGATGAGCCTCTACACCTGATCCATAGACATGGGTGGAGTGTGAACCGGGCGATAGATTAGTCTATCTACTCCAATTGAGGAAGAAAAAAAGAAAGAAAATATTGGAAAAGAGAAAGCCGGAACCACATCCTAAACAGGGAACAAGGGATGAGTTTCTACACCTGTTCAATAGACGTGGGAGGAGTGTGAACCGGGCGATAGTTTATTCTATCTACTCCAATTGAGGAAGAAAAAAAAAGAAAGAAAAGAGTGAAAAGACTGGAAAAGAGAAAGCCGGTACCACATCCTAAACAGGGAACAAGGGATGAGTCTCTACACCTGTTCAATAGACGTGGGTGGGGTGTGAACCGGGCGATAGTTTAGACTATCTACTCCAATTGAGGAAGAAAAAAAGAAAGAAAAGAGTGAAAAGATTGGAAAAGAGAAAGCCGGAAACCACATCCTAAACAGGGAACAAGTGATTCTTCTATGTTATTCCCAGCATGTTTGTAGAACGAATTCTATATTACTTCAAGTCTCTTCTTGAACTTACTTAGTACTCGTTTTTATATATGAAGATTGATGTTAGATGTCAGTTCAACTCTCTCTCCTTTCATTCTAATGTGATTTTACTGTTCTTTAATACTAGTTTTTGAAAGGCAACTTTCGCTATTCTAATTAACCTTTAGATTTTCTTTCCACACTTTTCGATGTTTTTTAAATCATTTGCATTATATTTAAATTTTTCTACTTCATTTTCGGGCCTCTAATTCGTAGTTTGCATTTTAGGTTGTTTCTCTCACAGAAAACACTATATTTTGCCATCGCTCTGTATTCCATTACTATATATTATCCCATAGAATTCTTCTTTTCTCATTCATTATCACGGTTTCATATCAAATTTAGTTAATTCAGGGCTTAGTAATAGTAAATACTGGTAAGACTTCTATTCCTCTTATGATCGCTTCGAATTATAGGTTAAATAACTCCGGTAAGAAGAAGCTTTCGTTAAGCTCATTTGTATGTCTGTGTGCTTAATAAATAAATATTTAAACCCGTACATTGCTGACAGTTTTCTCCCATATATATTCTCAATTATTCTAACATCTTCATCGATTTTTCCAAGAAGTTGGATATGCGGAAAAAGCACATTATATTTACAGACGATCAACATCAGTTCAAGATAATGCATACGGTAGCAACTTAGAACCTTTCTCGTTTTGACATCCATTTGTGTAATGTCAGCTATGGCCCCATTAAGTAGGTTACAACTGCATGGCACCACATGAATAGACAAAGTGTTTATTGCTGATATTCTACCTTGTGGATTCAACTCGTATTGTCTATACTTCTGAGGTAGTATTTACAGTATTTACATTATTCAGACTATTGTCCACACTTTTGTTGCCATTTGTACGACGTTTCGATCGTTGTACGCTCAGGTCTCCTTCAGTTGCTAAGAATTTCGAACATAACCCTTTATTACAATCACTGGGGTATATCATCTCCATCCCTTGCGTATAGTCTCTTCTGGTATTCATAAGCTATCACCCTCTAACCTTGTAAGTTACCTGTTCACAACTGCTGTAGCTTGGTATTGAACTAACAACTCTTTGAGTCAAGTCACAGAAACTAAACAACATCTACATCAACCGGGCTAACTGTCCTTAATTAGTGATTGTAATAAAAGTTTCTGTTCGAAAGTCCTATCACCTGAAGAAGGCCGGAGAGTACAACGACCGAAATGTAAAATGGCTACAAAGATGAGGACAATAGTCCGAATAATGTAAATACTCAGAATTCAACTGGGTTTTTAACATCAGGCGCACACACCTATCGTATTTTTATTACATTCATACGAAATTGACTTTGAGGAGAGACATGGCAGAAGAAGCGACAGAAAGAATTCTTGACAGATCCTCTGTCAGATGTTCAAAAAATTGGAAGTGGTTGGAGTTTTGGTGTTATTAAGACATAATGTGATTTTCAACAGTTCCATGCTGTATTTAAAGAAATTTACTATCACCGATGAAGCTTTGTACATTTTTAAGTATTAAGAATCCAAAAGTATGGCAAATTATCAAAGTCTTCATGGTCCTCCATCCAGTCTTTAGCTAAGAGGTTTCATTTTTTGTTGCAATGTTCCAGGACTATTTTATTTATTAATAGCTGATAAATATTATTTTATTTTAAAAAGTAGAAAGTACGTTTTGTCATGACAGACGTGATCAATATATTTGCAGTGTACACACATGTTTTGAACCTATAGTTTTTTTAGATCATAAATTTTTGGTAGCAGATATGTAATATATGTAGGATCCATACTGGAATTTTAATAAGGTTATTAATTACTATTGATAACGTTTGCGCAAATGTATTAGAGGTTGAGGATAGAACCAAATAATGGGTACATTGTATTTTTATGGGTGTTTACATCTTTGGAATGTTGTTAGAGGTTACCTATATTATTTTTATTATTTTCCATTCTCGCACAGGTTTGACTTTAATTTAACTTACTCTCGTTTTATCCTATCTTCATTGTGATCATATTCATTTGTGTTCCCCCATACATTATCCCCAAAATTTTCCACATCTTCAAAATTTACTGGCTTATTGACTTCTATAACTGCTTCTTGATGTCAGTTTGTAATATTTTATTTTGTCAATAAAACTTATTATTTTTTTTCATATCGTCTTGTCTTCTGTACCTTTAATTATAGTTTGTCTTTAACTATGTTCCCTTTTGGTGGAATTTCATTTACTGCTTTCATTTGATATTTCCGCGTGATAATCTTGCTTTCCTCCGGAGCTACTTAATATGTGTAACGAGACTATTCTGGTGACCCTAGGTGTTATGCCAGTATTTTTCATCGGAGGCCACATTTGGAAAAACATAAGGTAGGCAGATGATACAGCGCTGATAGCAGACAAGGAAAGGAAACTACAAGACCTTCTACATATATAGCTGAAGAGAGAGACAAGAAATGATTATAAATAAACTGCAAGAAAACCGAATGCATGGTCATCAGCAAAAAGAGTAACTCCAAATGGCAAATACAGGTGAGGGATACTAAAATCAAGCAGGTACAAAACCTTTAAATATCTGGGAAGTGTTACAACAGAAGACGGAAAGTGCAACACAAAGATTCGAAGGCGAATTGGCACGACGATCGAAGCATTCCAGAAGTTTAGTAAAGTTTTAAGAAACCGGACAATTTTGCTAGAAACACAGAAGAGAGTACTGGATTGCTATGTGTAGTCAGTTCTTCAATATGGCAGTTAATGCTAGACAATATCATCAAAGATAAGGCAAAAAATTGAAGGAATTAAAATGTGGTTCTAACCAAGTATGATGCGGATATCATGGATGGAGCATGTGACCAATGATGAGGTTTTGGAAAGGATGGAAACGAAAAGGAAATTAATACTGAGCATCAGGAAGAGACAGCTAATGTTCCTGGGACATGCAATGAGGAAGGAAGGTTTGGAGAACCTGATACTAACAGGCCATATAGAGGGAAAAAGAGACAATGGAAAACAACGGATAACATATTTAACGGGCCTGAGCAGGTGGATGACAGAACGGGGATTCCGTGGTGTAACAGGAGAAAGCGTGCTAAGAACCACCAGGAATAGGAAGACGTGGAAAGCCATGGTCTCCTACGCCTACAAAGGACAATGCACATAGAAGAAGAAGACTCTTACTTTTACGTGTAGAAACATTTCAATCTCTTGAAATGTTATCTAGCATCACTAACGCACATTGGATTCCCTCAAGTTCTCGAGTTAATTATACTTTCTAAGTAGACCTTATGTTTGTGGTTTGAACTTTTAATTTTTTACTCTCTGCCAAAGCTGTTACAAATATGACATCATTTACTTTTCTGTTTTTTAATGGGCTGTTATTAAAATATTACTTTTCGTGAAGAATCAACGAGAACTTTATCAAGTTTTTCGTATTTCCTTCTTTTATTTCTTTACTTTTATATTTCCACTTGATATTTTTATTCTTTTCTGTCAAAACATTTGAATTTCTTGAAATCTTACCTAATATCACTAACACACATTTGATTTTCTCAATTTCTTGTTTTAATTTTACCGTCTAAATAGACTTTTTGTCTCTTGTTTAGTCTTTTAATAGTCTTAACATTATGTTTTTTCAGTAGCTGCTAAAGCTATAAAATATATGACATTATTATTATTATTATTATTATTATTATTATTATTATTACACTTAGAGTCGATAAATTTGCTTCCATATCCAGAGGCTGGAAGATAAAATGACACTTGGGAGACTCATATATGCTTGCATGTTCAATCCATTGATTTTGTCTACATTTTGACTGATATATCTATTCCACTGAGAGGCTAAAGAACATTTCTTCATATCACAGCGATAAGAATTAATGGCGTTCACTCGAGAAAAAAAATCATAATTTTTATGTAAAAAAGTAATAGTATTTTCTTTCTCCTAATTTCTTAGCCATATGCAATATTGGAGTGAAATATCTTTCTTTATTTGTATTTCTTGTGGGCTTTTTGATATCACTTCAGAGATAATTATTCTTGTAAACAGAACATTTGCTTCTATCCGACGAATTCGCTGACATTTGATCTGAACGCCTAAGTTCTACTTTACATATATCTGGAGATTATATTTCAACATGGAATATTTAATACACCGAGATTATTCAATTTCATTCGAAGTGAACTCCGTGTTTATGTCTAAAGCAGCCTAAACATGGCTATTGCTGTTGAAATTACAGAAAGCTCAACAGGTTTTAATGTGCCAAATGACTTGCAAGTACAATATGTAAGTGTAATGTTAGATAGTACCTCCTTGTTTAACGTTATGGAAACTCACAGAGCAATATGGTGATTTTCTAAGGGCATCATTGATGCAGTAACAGGCCAAATGCATGGTGAACATTGTAAAGATCAAAATCACTCCTCATTATTAATAGTTCTAGCAAAAGTATCTTCCTATTAAAACACATCAACGCGCCCAATCTCACAGAACTATATGAGCTTTGCCCAACCACCAGTTGAGACAATGTAAACGCTGATAATGGCAAGGCGACATTATACATTGAAGCATCTTATAAGAATATGGCATTACATTTCTTGACATTCTGGGAAAATTTAATATCCACCTTGTTATCGTTTTACGTGTGTACAGGAATTAACTCGTGTGGATATTATCGCCGAACATGTCTAGTAATTGACGCCTTCTTCTACATTCTGTGTCTCTTCAGGACACAGGCCAGCATGGCCTTCCACGTCTCCCTATTTCTTTATCGCTCTCAATACTATTTCTCCTGCTATCGCACTCAAACCCCCGCTCCACCTTCAATCTGCTCAAGTTCATCAAGTATGTCATACTCTTGTCTTTTTACCCTCTATCCGTCCCGTGAGCATCAAATTCGCCCAGCCCTCCTTCGACATTACAGGTCCCCATAACTTCAGCTGTCTTTTCTCAATGTTTAATACAATTTTCTTCTCGTGCCCATCTTCTCCAAAACCGCGTAGTTACTTGCGTGTTTCGTCTATGATATCGTCAACATCATTCTGTAGAACTACATTTAAATTGCTTCAAGTCTTTCCTTCATCTTTAAGGAGATTTATAACATGCATTCCCATATTGATGGACAGACATCACATAAAAAATCAGTACTCTCTATTTTGTATTCAGTTAAATTTTCCTGTCTCTTATTACCTTACTCAGCTTCTGGAATGCAACCTTGGCCATATCAATACGCCTTCGGATCTATATATGCACTATTTGTTCGTAATGATCGGAGCCTAGTTCATCTACTGAAGATTATTTTAATAATACTCGCGCAATACTGGCTGATTCACATCAGCGTAAAAATGCAGGAGCTACTGTACGCATACGCAGTAGGTAGTTTCAGCTTTCTTTCTAATGGAACAGACACTTATTTCTCTTGACTAATGCAGACTCGAAGTAACAGGTAAAAGCGAAGAATTGTGATCAAGATAGAAACTACAAAGTAACCGATAATCAGACTAAAACATAAATAATTGAAATATCCTGAGAAAATAACTAGAAATGGGTTAACTGCATTTAACACTCACAGAACATATTGAACATATTGAAAAAATAATGAAGGATAAACAGTGAGTAACAAAATTAAATTGTTTAATTGATTTTATTGAGAAAATATAAAGAAGTATTTGCAATATTAGTGGGCTTGACCTGGCATCTTGCCTACACTCACTTTCCAACTGCCGTAACGTAGCTTCCTGTGCCTTTTCTATGAATAATTTCATAGTAATTGTTCTCATGAACCTTTATGGTACTAAGACTTTATGAATCCAAGTGCACTACAACATTTTGTAAATGCAGCCTTAAGCGAACAGTTATTTTCATCGCCTTTCTTGCTTTCGAAACGCTGTTCTAGTTCTTGCTTTCCCGTCAACATTGATCTTCTTTTGTCTCCTTAGTTTCTGATCTTTTATTCTTCTATCTCATTAAAAGTATTTTACTTCTAATATTCTGTAACACTCATTAACCCCCCTTGCGTCTTAGTGACTTTATTGCCCTTCTTCGGATGAAATAATATATTTGAAAAAATATAAAAATTCGTTTTCTGAAACATATTTCTTCAAGACCTAGAATATGATACTATCCAAAATTTCATTTTCTTTATGAAATTGTGAATCGCGATTTTTTTTTTTTTTTAGTGATGCAGAAATATACTGGAATTATTTTTCCTGATATCTTCTACAGCTGTTTGGATTCGTGTTCTTCTTCTTTTGAACTGTTTACCCTACCAGGCAAGGGAATTCTTTGCGTCGTATTATTTTACACATAGCTTTTACTTATATTCACTCAAAGCAAAGTGATACAGCCTATAAAATATAACAAGAAGACATATTAAATAAAAGAAAAGCGTGTATCAAATAAAGCAGAATCACATGAGTTAACAACCGTAAATTCTATGCTAACCGTATCTTCTATCTTCTATCGCACTTCTTGCTTGTGGGTTATTGCTTCGGAGTCAACTTTGATTTCAAAAGTTTAAATGCAATATTAATCGTGATCTCATGTCTTCTTAATTTCTATTATGAAATTTATGAATTTTTAAATGTTTAAATGGTTAAAAGAACTACAACAAAGAGTCCTGGTAATTGGACAAAAGTTAGTAAAACAAAAGGCATAAGTTGTAGCGAATTGTGATGATCCACAAATTGAAATGGCAAGTAAAACATTTATTTCATAAATTTATTTAGAAACAAAAATGAGAAAAAAAAATTAAATCAATATACATTTTGTAATTCTTACCCGATTCCTATTTATTTTGGTAAGAAAAAAATAAATTCAGTTTGCGGTATTCCATATCCCTGTAGAACATCGGTGGCCATAGGTCTCTACAGATTCGTTTCCTTTACACGACACCCACGTCTATTGAACAGGTGAAGAGGCTCATCCCTGGTTCCCTGCTTAGGATGTTGTTTCCGGTTTTCTCTTTTCCAATATTTTCACTCTTACGTAGCCCCCTGCACTTCAGTGGCGTTACCGCCTTGCACAGGGTGATATGATTAAAAACAAAATCTAGTCAAATGAAATGTAATTACAATCCTATCATAATGCAGTTAATACTGCACAGGTTTTTCAGAGATAAAGAAGAAAATGGCGTGAAAATAACAGTGATTCACGGAAATATGATGAGAATACCATAGACTGATCAAGTAAAACGAAGCAATATTAACGAAAGTCAAAATATAATGAGCACATAATCAAAATCAGAAAAAGACGGAAGACATTTCTTGGAAACATTATCAGGAAAGAGAAAATGGAAAGCGTTTTATTCACTAGGCATACTAAAGATAGTGGGACAATGTGTCATCTGCCTGACGATCTTTTGTGAATAAATGGCGGAACAGGAGTGATCAAAAGACAAAGACAACAAATGATTGGAAATTATGGAGAACATTTACGACACCCTTCCTGAAAAGACACGGCACAGAGACGAGGATTATCACCAAATATTCGTGTTTCTTGGGAACGATATTTGTCTTTTCTGGTAGCCTACTCTATACTTATTTTTTCTGTTTCTCTCTTATACTGGTGGATTCCTATGGTTAGAGATCTTAGACAATCTTGTTAATTATTCCATAGTTGGGGAGAATATATGAATATATAGATTTTAGAGGTGGATATTTAAACTTATTTTTCATCTTCTGTGCTGATGGCTGTAATATTACCCGCATTCTTCTTCTATGTGCCGAGTCTCTTCAGGAAGTAGAAGGTCATGGTCTTTCCTATACTCCGACCACTTGTGGCTCTCAATAGCCTTTCTTCTGTTATACTAATCAATCTCTACTCCAACATTGATCTGCTCAAGCCTATTGAGTATGTCATGCATTACTTTCTCCTGTCCTCTTCCCCCTCTGTTCATCTCATGAGCATCAGGTTCTCCAAGCCTCTTCCCTTACTACATGTCTCAAAAATTCCATCTCTTTTTTCCTAGTATCGAGCATTAGTTTCTTGCTCGTGTCCATCCTCTCCCAAACCGCTGCGTTGCCCACATGTTCTGTCCATGTTATCCTTAGCATCCATCTGTAGAACTACAATTCGCTGGATTTCATTCATCTTTGATGAGATAGTCCAGCATTCGCTGCCATGTTGAAGGACAGACATCACATAACAATAGAGTATTCTCTTCTTTGTTTTCAGCGAAATGTTCCTGTCTTTTAATACTCAACTTAGCTTCTGGAATACATATTTGACCATGCCAATACAATTTTCGATCTCTGTATCGCAGTTTCTCTCCTCTGTTAGAACACTTCCCAGGTATTTAAATTTCCTCGTCTGTTTGATTTTAATGTCACCAACTTGTAACTGGCATTTTTGGTTTAGTCATTTTACTGATGACCATGCATTAATTTTTATCATAGTTTATACGTAGTCTTTTCTTTAAGCTTCCTTTAACTTCTTTCTGTAGAAGGTCTTTTAATTTCTTTTCTATATCTGCTGTCAGCATTATTCTCGCAATCACTATTTTTTTCTACACCTGTTTGAGATATTTCTGTTTATTTTATTTTATTTATCGAGATATGTTGCTTATACTATCTTCAACAAACCGACTTTTGTCTCTCTGAAGAATATTTTTTGGTTGTCTATTCTGATGACTGACCTCCGTCTGTAACGGTTTTGTTCACTGAACTACTTTTGCTGTTTCAATTTAGATGTATCGACTATTGTTAGCACTGAGATATTTTGACAGCAATCGTGGGAACTCTTTTTGTCTGATATTTCTTGCTTGTTTGCTCGTTAGTTAAAAAGGATTGCCTACATTTTCAACATCAGGATTGTTTTTATAAGAATTTTCCTTAAGGATCGGCTGATTTCTTTGACGCGTTCTCCGTAGTTGTACTTTTTCTATTTATTCTTGTTAGAAATTCAAGCATGATTGCAATATAGTACTTGTTTTCGCTTTTATTTGCAGAAAAAATAAACTTCCAAGTAAATATATATTTTTCACCATATTTGATTTGAATTTGTCATTTACTTCTCCCATTCGCTGAATAACAGTTTACTTTTTACTTTATTAATCTTCTGCCTATTTTTTAGTTTTTGTATTTTGCTATTTGATCTTTTTTTTTTAAATTTCTTATCCATTCAGTTCTTTTTTTAAGCTTAATCAACATGAAATGGGATTTTTTTTATTTATTTTAATTTCTTTTTCATTCTTAAATATTCAAAGAATTTAGCGTCGACTAATAAGCTCCTAGAATTTTCTTGCCATCCCGTTTATCACATGATAAATCTTCATACTTGCAACATCTTTTGTATCTTTTACTATTAATGCCGCTACTGTGATTACTACAACTACGTTAGTGTCCAAAAATAATAATGTATTTCTCCGCTATGAATTATGAGTCAATCGACAGAAAACAAGGGTTGTATGATAAGAAGCTAAGTGTAAAGTTAGCTTATCTTGCTGCTCAGACCTTATTATAATGGTTTTCCGAGATTATTTAGGAAAAATTTCAGAGGGAATTTAGGCTCCAAATTAGTTTTTTTTTTTTGTTTTTTTTTCATAAATGAGCATAACATTTTACCATTTGCATTATTTTTTACGCAGTAACTGATGGCTTTAATTTTTGCATCGCATTATTTCAGGTCCTGGGTATGACGGTAAACTTCATCCGGCAGCAACGCCTATGATTCGGAGGTAGTGAAGAGAATGAAACCACCTCTTAATTCCTGTTGATCCCAGGTCCACCATGACCCGGAGTGGTAGCAGTTGTTAGGTTTCCAGCTATGGGAAAAAAGTTACCCCAACCCGGGATCAAAACACTATGAAAGTAAAATAATAGACTTTCTTAGAAAATATATATTTTTCAAAGAATAAAATTACCAGCAATAACATTTTAAATACAAAACTAGGAAACGTCTTCAGTTTTCTAAAATAAGAAATAAAAAATCTTAAAATCTGACCAAATCAACCCGACTTTATGGCATTAAATAAGCCACAGAGGTTGATACTCTGTTAAACAAAATACAAACTGAAACTCAAATCCGCATTATTTCAAGTCAAGAATTATGTATTTTCTTATCAAGAGAAAACGAAAAATTCATTCGACATTATAAAATGAGAAGTTAAAATCAACGAATCTCCTGTTCTATTCACAGAATAATTTACTTTCAGACTTTTAGAATATAAAAATTCTCGTACACTACAAGACTGGAGAGGGGTTCTGGAAGAATTGTCATTCAAATCAGTGATGACACCAATAGTGAATCCATTAGGAAAATTACAGATGTATTAATTTGTTACAAATATAATGGCGGATTTTAGAAATATTATTTTATTCTTGAAAAATTAACTGCAGAAATGTTGAAATTAGTCAAATTACAAGGCTTGAGGATCTATACTTTTCTTCTATCGATGGACGAGATTATTTATTCCTCTTTAATAAAAGATTATTGGCTGTTATGCAATGAAATCTTTGATAGTTGATTCTATTTCTGGTTTGGACATAACCGATGTAACATATAAAATGTACTTGCTGAAAAACGATAATCCGTGGGTGAAAGATTAGGAAAATAGGAATGATGTCGTGAACCCTCGTATCCAAAGTCTGTGAATTTCTTGCGACGTGCGGTCGCTAATTGTCGTGGAGCAGAATATAACTACCTTAATTCACCAATGTAGGTTTTATTTTTTGCAGGCGTTCATTTATTCCAGCAAGGTAATTGCAGTAAATCTCTGTATTAATGCTTTGATTGGCTTCCAGAAACTATAGTGAATAACACCAATTGAAGAGCACCAGACAGTCATCATAATCGTTTGCTGATGGAACTTTGGCTTTGGAAAATGTTTGGGGGACTCATCACGATTAAGCTATTGGCCTGATTATTTACAGTTTTCATAATTGATCTAGTTCTCATCACAAGTGTCTATTTGGTCAAGAAAAGGATTATTAGTGTTACGCAGAAAGAGCATCAAACACACTACAAAATGCTTATATCGTTGATTTTCATTGACATCCTGAAGAATCAATTGATCGAAGTTCTTCAACTTGCCAATACAGTGCATATGGCGTGATGCTGTTTCAGTAATGACGTCAAGTGTCTGAGTTTGTTTTGCTCAACAATTGTTCGTTGTCCAAACTGATAACCGTCCTCTACCTTCAAGGCTCTCATCACCAGTACGGAATTTATGGAACCAACTTCTTAGAGTCCGCTCACTTTCTCCATAATCTGTTGATATTGGTAGAAATTTACGAGGCACTGGCCCCTCATTTGAAGGCATGCAAGAAAAGTCAAGGAAGAGTATGTCTTGCCAGGTACATAATTAACGGCTTCTATGCTTCAAGAATATTTCTATCTGAAAATAATTTAAACATTATTAAAAGCACACATTAATTAGTATGCATACCGTGAATACTGTGATAAAACGGGTTTTAAAAATACAACAATTCGATCGGCCCTTAATTTTGTAAGAACCTCATTGTATTAATAATTATCAAAGATTTTAAATACTTCGACGTAGGTATCAGTTATAACAAATATATTACAAGTGATAACGAAATTGAATATTGATGTGAAGCCAAAAGTAGGTCCATGGAAATATGACACGGAACACGAGGTATAGGCTAAAGAAAGATGTATTTACAGAAAATGTTACAAAGAAGAAGTTACAGTAAGCAGATCTTAAGAAAGCAGTATAGTCCTTGGTAGCCCACTGCGGTCATGCGCACAGTGCTACTGTCTGTTTTCCCACTGCTGCTGCTGCTGCTGCTATCAAACGCCTATTAATATAGCAGTGGGTGAGTCCATGTTGAGATGAGTCTGGGTTCCACAACAAATATAAAGGGCGCGATAAGAAAAATAGTCGCCATATCATTTTTTAAAATAAATTTGATTAACCTATCACAAAACAGAATCTGAGAACCTGCACTTTCAACGACGCGATTGGAGGAAGACTTGCGGGGCGGCCGTCTTTCGCATCAGGATCTGATCCGATATTTTGAGCATCAGCTCAAAATGAAGATTAGAACTGATCGGAAACGGTTGCCACCGACAGATTTCAGCAAAAGGTGGGTATCTGTGGCGAGCCTGGTTCGCGTGACTGGGGCTAACCTTGATTTTCTCTTTTAGACCTGCTGATCACATCGGGGTGGATTCCTCTGGAACCCTCCCCCGCCCGGGTAAGGTAAGTTCCTTTTTGTGTACTTAATTCATGTGAGAGAATGCGTTTCCCGGCCTGTTTCCGGCACTGTCTCTTTTGTTATGATCCAGCTCCGTGTTTATTTTACCCCTTTTTCATCTCGTCTGGGTCATTATTATATTTTCCCCAGTCCAATTTATTTTCTCTTCGCCATTCCCCGTAGAAAGAGAGCCTCTTGATTTTGTCCTTTGGGCAGAATACAGCGACCTCTTTGTTTTGAGGGTGGTTTGGCTACAGCTAACATCATGGTTTTGTTTATATGTTATGTTGAAAAATCTTTTAGTTTGGGGAATTTTTGTTTCATTTTTGTTTCATGCCCCTCCCCATCATGTCATTTCATGCATAATTTTGATATATTTTTGTATAAAAAAATTGTACTTTTTATGTACATCCGGGGTGTTTTTAGGTCCCCAGAATGCATTGCGGTATTATGGTGCTAGATGGTTTGTGTGTTGATGGATACGTTTTTATGGTGCTTGCGAAAAAATGTAATGTATGTCTGGGTCACGAGTCTGATTAGCTATGTATAATGTAGATACTGCATGACCAACCTCAGTTTTGTTCCCCCTCCCTTTCGGCCTTGTGCCACAAGATTTGCAAAAAAAATCTAAATAAAGAGAACCTTCGCTTGTAGAAAGATTTTCTTTCCAATAATGAACTGGAAGATGTTCTAATCAATTGAACAATGTTGAAAGTGTCGAATTTACATGTACGTTTGTTAAGTGTCGAAAGAGCAATTAATTTAAGTACTGATACTTCAGAAATTTGATATGTCCTGTGGAACTCGCATCCATATTCTTGCTTTCCTGACGGTTACAACCTCCAGGAATTTAAATGCAATGTCAATACTCATCTATTAACCACTTGACTCTAGATCTTTCACCACCCCATATATCCTTTCCTGTCTCTCCACCTTTGCAACTGTCATCACACTTGTATTCACAACCTTCTCTTGCTCCTTTCCAACTGGTTCGTCTTCCTCATGACTCTCTTCTACTTAATCTTTTTACTCTTATATAGCACCCTGCACATCAGTGGCATTACCGCCTTGCTCGGGGTGATACGATTAAAAAAAAAAACAATTTCCAAGACCATTATTACATTAAAATAGCAAACTTTTTGGATTTATTCTTTAAGTAGTAAAATTATAAAGTCAGTTTGTAAATAAAAACCTGCGTAAATTGGGTGTTTCTGTATATTTAAGACGGCACTACTCAAAACTCAATGCTCAAATCTTGGCAAAATATATAAATTTAATTTTTCAGACTAGTATATATCCGTGTGATTTTTGGTGCAGTGGATATCAGTTCCGAACAAGAAATTGAAGAAGCTGGAAAGAGTTTTAATAGTTCTTTTCTAAAATCTTCGGTAAAAAAATCATCAGGTATTTTAAAAAGTGGAATCGAACATTCGCCTTTCGCCGGAGCCGAGAATATTTAAGTAGTTGATTAAATAATATTTAAATCAATTTATATTGATTTTTTTATATCCTTTCTGGTAAAGAGCTATTAATTTCAATACTGAATAATATTTTTTCTTCTGTGTCTTGCTTTTTTCCTTCACAATTAATTTCTGTAACATTTTCTTTCTTTAATGTTGTCTGATTTTTTATACTTTACGGGCATTATTTAAACTTAAAAAGTTTTCTGAATTGTGAACCCTTATACAAGTCTCGCTTAGACGAAAACATTCAATATAATTCTTTCTCAAATACCATTGAAATAAGTAGATTTCTTTTGATAATATCTTTACTTCAAACTTTTTCTTATTTCATTAAATGAAATATTTTATTGTCACTATTTTTAAATTTTTACGCCCGACATCTTTCTATTAAATTTAAATGTATATACCTATATATAGAGAGCGACAGGGTGTGAAAGTGAGAGAAACAGAATGAGTGCGACAGTGCGTGTGAGAGTTAATGTCGAGCAATTAGGCACAGAGTGAGTTCTCGTATTGGTTGGTGATCATCGAGAGGCAGCTGTCCTTTGTTATATATTTCGTCTGACTTGATGCAGCAAAAGGAAAAAAATCTCTCCGGAAAAAATCGATGGTTCATTCGAATCTTGTTCCACGGCTGTCATGTGTTCAATACCCAGGTCAGCGAGTTCAATTCTGCTTTAGATAAAAAGACGAGAATCAGAAGATGTATTAACTCGATAAAATTGTCTGAGCCGAGGTATATTCTAGTGAAGTCGTTTTATAATATCCCGCCATAATTGACACGTAGAAATGGTGTTGTTGTAAGAATAATGATCCTACGAGTAATGGTTGCATGGTCACCGATTACAACTAAGTGGTAATATCTTCCACTATATTATCTAATTATAACCGCATACAGTACAAAATGAATTAATAACATAGTGATATATCTTAATTAACAACGGATATCAGTAATGCTGTTGCATAGTTGTCATCAAACTGAAAGTCAAAATTCTGCACTAATATTAACTTCTATTTGCTAAAAATGTCGGAATTCTTTATTTCTGAAACAAAACTGGTGGTATTCTAGGCATCTGATTTCCAACAATTTTCGAATTATTTTTATTTTGCAATATTATTAGACGAAGAGAAGTATGTCGTATTAAATCAACAGGGAATAATTTTGCCATAATTTAAAACATTAAAATCCCAGAGAATGGTCCTAATTCTATATTCTATTTAAATTAACACCGTGTCTTTTTTCGAAAGGATTAATCGTCGAATTGAGAAAACCTTTGTCAATATTATTATTATGATTATTATTATTATTATTGTCACTCATTGCACCCTGAATATCGAAAATGTTGCTAAGATGCGCGGGATTACTAAAAGTAAAATAGAAATCGAGAGAGAGAAGATGGCTATATATATATATATATATATATATATATATATATATATATATATATAAAGTCACTGGTGCCTCCTCAACAGGTGTTTACTCGTGCAACCAGACTGGCAACTGGGTCCCACCCATTCAGAGTCAGGTCAGCCAAATGCAGACGACAATTCTACTCCTGAAGCTTCTTCTCTCGCACTTCCCGCCTGTGGAACTCGCTCCCATATTCTTGCTTTCCTGACGGCTACACCCTCCAGAAATTTAAATGCAAAGTCAATACTCATCTACTAACCACTGGATTCTAGCTCTCTCCCCACCCCGTATAACCTTCCCTTTCTCTCCACCTATGTATCTGTCATCGCACCTGCTTTCTCAGCTTTCTATTGCTCCTTTCTAACTAGTTTGTACTCCTCACTACTTTCTAATTTTTTACAGTTATGTAGCCCCCTGCACATCAGTGGCATTTCTGCTTTGCTCGGGGTGAAATGATTATATATATATATATATATATATATATATATTAAAATCACTCCACTTCATGTTAGTAGAAACGTGAGCCTAAGTAGGTGAAATGAGTTGCTCCCTGGATGATTAGAAACAGCCGTGTTAATTGAATCAAAAAGGTTCTCAATAATGTTTCTACCCGAAAGAAAATGATGTACCCAGATCAGCGATGTAAACGAACACGACCGTTCATATTGGCAGAGTTCACGGCATCCACACTAAAAATCAGAAACTGTCCTTAGAGTTGTAACCACTGGATGTTTGAAATCGTTTCCATCCAGCAGGACTAGTGACTCTCGTGCCTTCAGAAATCTACGTCTCTACACTGTTGTAGGCGTCTCCATTACTGGTGCAAGACACCCATCTGGATATCATATAAAATTGCGATCTGCGCTTATCACTGATAAGAGACCATTGCCATGCAGTTATATTCGCTGAATTGTGTATCGGAGCCATCTGATATCTTCAGACAGCAATTTTCCCAGAATGGTACTTGCAATGTGGATGTGTTCATGTATGTCTGACTGGTAATGTCGTTCAAAATCAATCTGCATTATATCAATATGGGGTGTGAATACTGTTTATGCATTGCTTTTTTTGAAATACGAGAGTAAGTAAAATATTATCCACTTTCTGATAAAAAAATATGTTATGACATTAGTGTGGATAATTCTTTGATTATCCGCGTGTGTGTATGAGATTATTTAGTATAATCCAGTAATCTATCAATAAGTCATTTACGTATATTCTTGAGTAAACTGAAACTCAGTGAGTTTTGATTATATATATTTATATATATATATATTGATATATATATTGATATATATAATCAAAGAGAGAAGAGATTTCATTTAAATCTTTCTTTTACATATTTATATATATTGCCATTTGCTTTATATATATATATAGTTATATATATATTTATATACATTGCCTTTTTATATTTATATATATTACCATATGCTATATATATATATATATATATATATATATATATATATATATATATATATATATCAAAGAGAGAAGAGATTTCATATAAACAATATGTTAGAAAATTGTCATGTGTTCTATTGCAAAGTGGGACTACCATCACATTTGTTTATGGAACTGATGATGTGCAGGGCCGTGTAAATACCTCGTTCTGCAGAAAGAATTTATTATATGTCCCCATTCATGATTCGCCTCCTAAACAAAACTTCAAAATTCTGTTGTAACCTTCTTGTGTACAATAATGGATCATACGAAATTTCACAGAAAATTTCAACTAGAAAAAGTGAAAATAAATACCATGTATCTATATTAAAATTATAGACACGCATAATGAGGTAATTTTGTCTTTAATCAATCAACAAGGTTTTGCCGTAGTTTCTAAAAGCAACTTCATATAGTTCTTGTTAATAAGTTGAATAATTTTCATTAATTGAACATTATGAATAAAAATAATAAATATTGTATTGTGTTTTTGAGACTTAGCATAAACAAAATTATTCAGGGATTTGGGCAAAGAGAAATGCCTTAGAATGCCATTAAAATACGCGAAAATTATCATCCTTTATTTATCTGTTGCGCTTAGCTTAATGTGTGTATAAATGTAGGTATAAAAAGCAAATATTGATAAAATAGTGAGGGATACAAAGAACTGTGAGGAATCTCCACTCAGCCTTGGCTAACCGCTTGGAGGTTAGTAGGCATCGGTCCTCGCGTATTTGTATATAAAGATCTCTTATAATCTGTTTCTGATTTGTAACTCGTGTGACTACAAAGAAGGTAATAATAAAAAATATTTATAAATATCTTCATAAAACTTTAAACTGATATTGATATTTAGGTAAAACATTAGTCCATCAAACAGAGTAAATATTGAAAGCTTAAATACGGTATATAATAATTTATGGTAGAATGCGTTTAACGTCGAAAAGTATTAACATCAATAACAAGATTTTTTTTTTGATTGTACATTTCAATTTCGAGTCCTTGTTATCTAGCCTCTAATCGGGATATTAAAGTTTTTGAGGATCATGCAACCACTACTTTCATTTAGGGTGCGAGCTATTGGCAAATAGTTGACCCTTAAAAAAAAATAAGAATATTTTTATAATAAACGATACATTTTTTGAGGTAATGATAGTCAATGCAACAGTAGAATATATAAAAATACATGTTTATAGTAATATTAACAAACAATATATTTCATGATCTACAAATTATATATCTAAACACACACTTTTTTACCTGAAAGTATAAAATAATGTAAAATAAATTTGTAGGTGAATGCATAAAATTACAAAATATTTAAATTTCGGTATTAGATAACCCGTAAAGATAGTTATACCACTAAAGAAAATCAACTAGTAATTACATTTTCCGTTTGTAATGTATACATAATTAATTAAGTTACAAATACGATGCAGAGATAAACAAGCAAACGTACGTACACTTTTCAAGAGCTCCTGTTTAAACAGCGATAAGAATGATCTAACGATTTATTTCTAAGTGCAATAATAAACCTTTTAGTCTTCTTCTTCAATTTGCATTGTCCCTTCAGACGATCATGGTTCTCCACGTCTCCCTATGTCTAGTGGCTCTTAGTATGTTTGCTCCTATTAAACCTCAAAACCCCGTTTCCGTATTCCACCTGATTGGGCCCTGCGAATATGTTGTCCGATGCCTTCCTCTGTCTCTTTTTCCTTCTGTCTGACCTGTCTGTACCAGGTTCTCCAAGCTCACCTTCCTCATTGCATGTCCCAGAAACTTCAGTTGTCACTTCCAGATGCTCAGTATTAATTTCTTTTTTGTTGCCATTCTCTCCAACACCCCATCGTTGCTTGCATGCTCACTCCACGATATCCGCAGCAATCTTCTGTAGAACTACATTTCCGCTGCGTCAAGTTTTTTCCTCATTTTCGACGATATTGTCCAGCATTCACTGCCGTATTGAAGAACTGACATCACACAGTAATCCAGCACTCTTTTCTTTGTTTCTAGTGAAATTTCCCTGTGTGTTAGTACTTTACTCAGCTTTTGGAACGCGTCATTTGCCATGCCAATTCGCCTTCGGATCTCTGTGCCGCACTTTCCATCTCCCGTTAGAACACTTTTTAGGTATTTAAATTTTTGTACTTGCTTTATTCTGGGATCCCCCACCAGTCTTTGCCATTTTGGGTTGTACCTTTTGCTGATAACCATGCATTCAGTTTTCTTAAAGTTTATTTGTAGTCCTTTTTTTTCTCGCTCTCCACCGCTACCTTCTGTAGGAGGTCTTGTAGTTTCATTTCTGTGTCTGTAATCTGCACTGTATCATCTGCATACCTTATGTTGTTCAAGTTGTGGCCTAAAATAACAAATCCTGGCGTGTCATCTAGGTTCCTCAAAATATTCTCGCTGTACAAGTTGAACAGATCCGATGAAAAGACACATCCTTGTCTTACATCCCTTTCTATCTTTGTAAATCTGCTGAAATCTTTACCTGTCCGTATGCAGGCAGTTTGCTGCCAGGAGATATTCTTGATTACTTAGTCTTTCCAAATATGTCGCGGCTGCTGAACATCTCCATCAATTCTTTGTGTCGTATTTTGTCGAATGCCTTCGCATAATGAATAAAACATAGGGACAAGTCGTTCTTCATTTGTATTGCCCTTTTGGAGAGCATCCTAATCATAAATATGGCTTTTCTTGTTCCAGTGTCCTTGAAAAACCCGCACTGTTCCTGTCCTATCTCTGTCCTGATAATGCTTCTTGCTCTATTCATTAGGTTTCTGACAATGAATTTTGTAATGTGACTCATTAAGCTGATAGTTCTGTGTAGTTCACACCCGTTTGCACCTGGTTTCTTCGGAAGTGCTATAAATATCGACTTGCATAGGTCGTCTGGTATTATTCCACTATTATAAATTTCGTTTATTATGTCGGTATTTTTTCTATGCCGTATTTTTCCAGGGCTATCAGCAGCTCTATTACGATACCGTCTGCACCAGCTGCTTTGTTACTGACATTGCAGCTTCCACTTCGGATTTTAATATTTCCGGTCCATCCTCCTTCTTGTGTATTCTCGGTTGTTCTCTCCTGTATCAAAAAAGATACTTTATATATACTTATATATTCTTTATCCCTTATGATTGTCTCATCGTTGGATTTTATGCATCCTATTGAGGAGCAGGTTTTTGTCCTGTCAGTTCTCTTATCGCTTTATGCATCTCTGCTTTACTGGTCTCTCTACTTCTGCGCATTTGTTGTTGAGCCATTCCTCTTTAGCCTGTCTGCATTTGTTCCTTATCTCCCTGTGGAGTTTCCTGTATTCTCCTCCATGTCTTTGCGTTATTTTTTGTCTCCTTTGCATCATGTGGAGAATCTCTTCAGTTATCCACTCGTTTTTTTCTTCTGCATCTGATTTCTTTTGAGGCAATGTTGTTCGCTGAGGTCACCATCGCTTCCTTTAGTGAGTCCCATTTTGAATGTCCTTTTCCAATTTGTTCTTCATATTTCTTTCTCCCGCTGTTAGTGTATTCTTTCTGCAGGGTGAGGTCATTCCCGAGGGTGTTGTATTGCAGCCTTGGTGCTGTGCTGAGCTTCTTCATTCCCCGGATTATTATCCTTAGTTTGCAGATGACTGGGACATGGTCATTTCCGCAGTCGGCAGCTGGCAGTAGCAGAAACGCAAATGGTTTTTTCTTTCTTTTTCAAACATAACAAGAAACAATCATTGAGAATTACCATGTAAGAGTAATCTATATATTCTGCATATCGTATCCACTATATAAATCTAATCAGGACATTTCATCATTTATAATGTTGACACTAACTTGCCTCTTCTGAAAATACATCAACGCTGAATTTAAAGTTAGAAGTATTCTGAGAGATTGTTTTTGGACATTATTAAAATACCAAATAGGAATTATTTTTTTAACCACTTTTAAAAAGTAAGATATATTTGTCTTGTTAACGATTTTGAAATAATTAAGAAGGAAATTGAATCATATACAACAGAATAAGTCACCTGCTGTCTTTATCATATTATAATATTTACATCGTTCATTTTGTTCGACAGAAGAAAAAATAGATACAGAATTAGAGGTAGAAATCATTGTCACAACTTAGTGTTCTAGTTCTGGGTAGTGGCTGTAATAATGAAAAATTAAAACCTTAAGAGTGGTAAATTTCTAAGCGCCGCCGATATGGGCCACAAGGCCGAAAGTATTGGCCACCAAATAAGGATCAAACTCACGACTTACTTGTAACTAGTTCTAGTGAGACAAGCTTGCTAATCATTACACCTCACCAAGGTGCCCAAAACCTTTAAGAATTGTGGCACAAGGCTTTTTTAATGTGGGCCCTCCAGGTCATATAAACAAATATTCCAGTTTAATGTTCCCCAGACGAAAATCTACCCTTCTACAGGGCCTCGATTGGCTTATTACTCTCCGCCCGAAGAGAGAGAGCTCGACAGTGCGTAATGCTGCCAACTGGGCGTTTACTGCTTTAAAACGTTTCCGAGTACCGTTTAGATGTAAAAAGATCGAACTCACTACCCAGTTGTAACTGGTTCTAGCGAGACAATCTTGCTAACAATTATACCACGCCGAAGTTCCCAATTACCTTAAGTCTGAAAGTCATGAGGCATGCTTTGATTGATATTTAAAGTGAATTCTTATTGCTATTTTGCTTTCAGATCAGTCCACTTATCTGACTGGTTGACACCCCAGAATAGAAAGAAATTCTACCCCGCTCTTTAACCGACCGATTTAGAGAAAGCAACTTGATGGATGTATGCATTTTCCAGAGACATTGGTTTAAAGGTTAACATAAGAACAATCAGCAGAAAGAATATTCGTTGATGCTTATACACTAGATTAATTTCTATGTCTTTTTTTGCGTGTTATTCTATTAATTCATTCAATTAATTGTAGAACCCTAGAATATTTTCAAATGATGCTTATTCTTTTTATAGATTACAAAACAACTGTAAACAACTTATTTTAAATGCTTAAATATATTTCAGAGGTGGCCACCACATCATAGATCAGAATTTAAAAAAATAGTTTACGGCAACATCACGTTACAACACTAGTACCCTTAGAATCAACAAAGTTAAACCACGCTAAGCTTGATCAGTGCCTACATGGGTAACCACTTGAGAATACCGGTGTTGTATATTTGAATGTGAGGGTGGTCTAATAAATAATGTCTTCGAATTTTTATTCGAAGAGCGGAGATCTAGTTCCTGTTGGATTCGTTATATTCACTTACGTTCAAATCCCTTGGTAAAGAAAGATATATATCCTCCACTTTTTCCTTCGTCTATGGACTAATTAGTCATAACTTCTATCGCTAAAAACATATTATCTACGCACAAAAATAAAATAATATTGGGTACGAAATATTTAGCTTTCAGCATTAAATAACATATAGAGGTTGATTTTCGGCAAAACAAAATCAAACAATAAAAAAATCCATTACTTCGTCCTCAAGACAGTTATTTCTTAGATAAATAAGATTATAGCATTTGTTAATTTTGCTAAAAAATATCGAAAGAAAGGACTACAAATAAACTACAGGAAAACCACTTGCATGGTTATCAGCAAACAGAAGAGACCAAAATAACAATTACGGGTAGTGCATAAAAAAATCAAGCAGGTACAAAAAATTAAATACCTGGAAAGTTTTCTAACAGAAGACAAAAATTGCGACACTGAGATCCGAAGGCGAATTGGCATGGTGAAGGACGCATTCCAGAAGCTGAGTAGAGTATTGAGAGACAGGAAAATTTCGCTACAAACAAATATGAGAACATTGTGATGTTTGTTCTTCCGCATGGCGATAAATGCTATGAATTCTTATCTAAGATGAAACAAAAATTGCAGCAACTGAAATGTGATTATAGAGAAGGATGCTGCGCATATCATGAATCGAGTACGTCAGCAATGATGAGGTTTTGGAAAGGAGGGAAACGAAATGGAATATAAAAAAAAGGCCTCCCTCTGTCTCTTCTATAAATACTTTCATGGCTTCTGCTCGGATGAGCTTAAGTCACTGATGCCTCCTCAACAGGTGTTTACCCGTGCAACCAGACTGGCAACTGGGTCCCACCCATTCACAGTCAGGTTAGCCAAACGCAGACGACAATTCTACTCCTGCAGCTTCCTCTCTCGCACTTCCCGCCTGTGGAACTCACTCCCATATTCTTGCTTTCCTGACGGCTACGACCTCCAGAAATTTAAAAGCAAAGTTAATACTCACCTACTAACCACTGGACTCTAGCTCTCTCCCCTCCCCTGTATAATCTTCACGTTCTCTCCGCCCATGTATCTGTCATTGCACCTGCTTTCTCAGCTTTCTATTGTTCCTTTCTAACTAGCTTGCACTCCTCACTCTTTTCTAATTAATCTTTCTACATTTATGTAACCCCCTGCACATCAGTGGCGTTTCTGCCTTGCTCGGGGTGAAATGATTAAAAAAAAACAAAAAAAAAAACTGAGCATCAGGAAAAGGGAGCTGAAGTTCTTGGGACATGTGATAAGGAAAAAGGGCTTGAAGAATATGATACACACAGGTCAAACAGAGGAACAGAGAAACGAGAAAAAAAGCGGGTAAAATATTTAACGGGCCTGAGCAAGTGGATGACAGAGTGGGCTTTGGGTGGGCTAACAGAAGAAAGCGTGCTAAGGCCCACCAAGAATAAAAAGACGTAGATGGCTATGATCGCCTTCGTACTGAAGGAACATGGCATACACAAAAAGAAGAAAAAAAATTTATTGTGTTAATAAGAAGAAAGAAAATATTTTTACGCGATTTAATATCATTTTATATCTGCGATATATAATTTTTCTGGAAAAAAGATCTCTATTTCATATTTCTTTCACGGCATAACAAAACTTTATGGATGAGTGAATTCTGAATGTTTCTTTTCCTGAGAGCATTGAAGTTATTTGGTGATGTTATTCTAATTATCTGTTATTGGCTATTTTACTAGAAATATAGGTAGATGTTAATATTTTTATACCAAAATATATTACCAGTATTTTTATCATAGAAATATTTTTTAGATATTTAGTGTCTTCTCTTTTTGCTTGGGAATTCGCTATTTGCACATTAATGAGAATATAACAGGTGTTACGATCCAGGACCAAAGTAAAACTAGAAGCTAAAACAATTAAGTGGTTACGCGTCTCTGAAAATCTCCAATCATAATACTTGCTGCCAGATGTAGTAATAAAATGGCTATCTTTAAATGAAAGATAAGTGGTAGAAATATCACCATTGTCTGTGATGTGTTTTAACCTGTACATGTTTCATCAGCCGAAAGTCTATGAAAAAAATATATGTGCATGTTCCTGTAAATATTCAAATTCAATTAAAATCTGTCCAAAATTACTAGAAGAAAAACATCCTATGCTAAAGCTTATCATTCCTTTATCAAGACAAGCGTTGAATTGTTATTTGATGTATTAATACGGACGACTAAATTCAGTTTTTACGTACTTCAAAGAATGTAAGATGTTGGCATATAAAATTTATCTTGTTGCCTTTGACTATATATATATACATATATATATATATATATATACATATATATATATATATATATACATATACATGAATATATATATATATATATATATAAAGCATATGGTAATATATATAAAAATGAAAAGGCAATATATATAACTATATATATAATTATATATATATATAAAGCAAATGGCAATATATATAAATATGTAAAAGCAATATGTATATATATATAAAGCAAATGGCAATATATATAAATATATAAAAGGTAATGTGTATATATATATATATATATATATATATATATATATATATATAAAGCAAATGGCAATATTTATAAATATATAAAAGTCGATATATATACATAAAAGCGAATGGCAATATATATATATATATATATATAGCAAATGGCAGTATATATAAATATACAAAAGGTACTATATATATATATATATATATATATATATATATATATATATATATATATTATATTATTAAATATAAGAGACAATGAATGTCTATTATGTTTAATCATGAGCCGTTCTCAACGTCGTATTTTTGCTTTAATTTCAGTTGAAAATAAAGACAAAAATTCTCCAACATTTGGATAATTTTTCATAAATATGTTTCTAAGCTTTCGGCTAAAATGAGTCATCTTCAGAGAGGTTTTTTAGATGGTAATACAATAACATCCACCATCACCGACGATTTTATTTTGTGTTGACATAAAACTCCGCTAGGCAACGGCAATAGTTATCAAAAATAACCAGCGCAGTTCTCAAATTTGCAATGCGGTTCTATGACGTCACACCGCGGGATAGCGCGAAATATATATATATATTCCGCGTGGCCAAGAGGTTAGAACGTTTTCTTTCTAACCATGAATCCCGGTTTCGTATCTCACAATCCTAATCTCAGCATTCAGTAGATAACTTCTTGATGTTATCTGTCTGTAGGAGGTGACCCCAGCGTTCGACATATTTGCAAAGTGCCTTAATACCACAGGTAGACACAAGACTTGTGTTTGAGACTGGATAGACGGCGCCCTTTGAGGATTCGTTGATGGTTGTGCTTGCTTGAAGTCACAAGTCATCGTGACTGACGCTTTGATAGTCCTGACTCAGTTCAGACTGTTGTTCACGTTTGTCCTAGAAACAGGTCAGCTCAGCATAGTTGCAGTAAAAATCAACTGGTTTCTGTGGGTGTTTAACAAACACAAATGTGTCTGAGCAGGCGTCTGCAATGAGGATTATCCATTATATATATATATAAAGATAGATAGATATACATTTATGTATGTATGTGTGTATATATATATATATATATATATATATAAGTCATCCACATACAAGCCCGTTTCCTGTATCACAACTCATCAGTGTGGCTAGACATATCCACCTGCATCTGGCCGGGATCGAAACTCGACCGATTTGGTGTCATTCGGAGTCTCTACTCCCTAAGCCATCGAAGCCAGAGAAGAGAAATTTTAACGTCTTGTATGTAAGCAGTGTATACAGACGCCAGTCACCGAGTGAATATGTATATATAAAAGACTTAATTAATACAAAAGTAATAAGCTAAATCTTGTCTGACGAAATTACTTTATTACCTGTAATAATTAGCACAAGCAATACATCAGGAAAAATCTTAATAAATGTCACTAATAAATTAATGTAGTGTTTTCGTTTATGTATAGAGTTATGTGTATGTTTTATATTTTGAATACGGTAAGCAAATTGTTGCCGTGTTCGTAAATATTTTATTTTTGTCAATAATGCATTATTTTTAGCATTTTTGCGTGGCGAAGATGCTATGATGTTTCTGGTATTAACAAGTACGTTGCGGATAGTTTGGTAGGTCTCCTTGTGTGTTTAAATGAGATTGAAATGAACTCAGGTTGGTGAGCTGCAATGTTAATCTTTTGTCAACCGCGTTGTTGTGTACCTAGTGAAATTTTTACAAATTTGGAATAATCAAGAACACAATTTTTCAAAAACATGTCAATTTATAAATTTTATTGGTTCACTGTAACTTCCATCTTAAATTTTTTTGTTTTTGTTTTTGTTTTTTTTGCGGATTGAATTATCAGTTTTCAATTTTGTGCTACAGATAATTCAATTTTCAAAAATTATTATTACTATCTTTTTACCGTGTGTCTGTTGTTATTGGTCACGTTTGAAAGAAAAAGTCTAATAGAGATAATTAAAGAAGCCGTTGTTCACAAAGATTTGTCTCAAGTTATGAAAAACGTTCGAGATGAAAATTTATAAGTATTTTTGAAGATAGGTTTACGTTTACAAATATTTTTTTTAAAAAGTCTCTCGCTTTCTGCGTCACGTGATGTAAACAATATCTCTCGGACAAACGCTCTTGCGAAACTCGCTTCTAATTTAAATTTTTAATTCATTTGTTTCTGATGTTTCAGATGTGTCTAGTAACACATTGGGATTTGTTTTTAAGGGCAGGGTCCCCAAGTCTTACACTTGTTATTTAACCCATAACTGGAGAGAAGGGACGGATTAATACCTTTCCCAAGGGTACCAGTGCTTTAAGTGAATGCAGGGTATTCACCTGGAATTCGAACTCAGCTCATCGATTTCTCTTTCCGAACCGATATCAACTGCCCCACAACGCACATCCGTAACTATACGCTTACAGCACCTGATATTCCCAAGCGTCACCCATCTAAGTACTGACCAGGCTCAACGTTGCTTAACTTCGAGGATCGAGCGGGAAGCGGTGTATTTAACGTGATAGGCCGTAAGCCTTTTTCGATTGTACTCAGCTCCCAAAAAGATGTGTTGTCTTTGAAAATTCCGGCAAAAACTTTTCTTGGGGTTATATCGTCTTGGAGGTACGGTTCTTGTTCTTCTTGGCTTCGTCTGTCTCGGGAGTCATTTATCGTAAAGGGACAGTATCTGATGTGCGAACATCTCGGCTGAAGATTGTGAAGTTGGTGTTATGTTATTAGGTGTTATTCTGTATACTTGAAGAAATTATTGAAGGGTTTCATTTTAGTTGGTGTAGCACTAGCTTTTTTTAAAGCTTGCTTCAACGTATCCACAAATCTCTAAGCCTGTCAGTTAAACCTCGGATGTATATATATATATAAATCGTACATTATGATTTCAACTGAACTTAATCGTTTGAGAAATCGTTTGGAAAATATATTTCTTCAGAGAAAGTCGGACTTACATGAGCACAACACCAGAGAGGTGTCCCCTTTAGACCAGAAGTGTCTTACCACTAGACTACGAAATATTTAATTGTAGATAAGGTTAAATTGAATCTTGTCTACCATGAAATCTTTTCGTAATTTAGCGGTAAAATTTTTAGAAGTTGTTATTGACAACTAACATTATAATTCAGTCGATATCGGCTCTGAACGAAAAATCGTAGAGCAGATTTTAATTTCCAGTTGAATTCATTAATTTCACATACGTATAAATACCCTTGGGAAAGGTGTTATTCCGTTTCTCCCCTCCAGCCATTGGCAAATAACAGGAGAGATTTTGTTCTATATCCTTTGTTCACATCCAGTCTACTACAGAAAGTAATGGCAACCTAATGCGAGGAAATGTTCTGCTCAATTAGAATGTTCTGCTCAAATGTTCAAATGTTCTGCTCTTTTGAAATATAATCGTCCAAACTTATATTACGTATGGCACTTAACTGATTGACTTTCCTTAACAAGATATTTTATAAACACTCTTATATAAAGGAATATAATATAAATATAAATATATATATATATATATATATATATATATATATATATATATACAGATTGTTTCGATCAAATTATTATCCTCTCGACGAAACCTGTTTATGAGTTATCTTTTAACCTTAAAGTTTTAGTGTAGTTATCCTGTTACGCCGTTCTTCCTGAGCCTCAAAAGCAACATAAATTCGAGAAAAACAAAGCTGAACAGATAAAAATTATAACGGTGCTGTAATGTTCCGTGACCAACAAATATTTTTTTTAAATCTCACCAAATATCAAAGCAACGTGCTACTTTTTCCTCTATTTTTCTTTATGTTTATACATATTTGATGTATTTATATTTAGCTCAATTTATTTATGTTTTCAAGGCCTTCGTTTGAGACTAGCTCTTTTTGGCACACACACATTATAACATTTGATTGTCCATGGACTTCAGATGTTTTGATAAATTAAGTAAAATCGCCTTAAGTTTTAACACCGAGATTTCTCAACCTCAAGGCTTTTGACGGGTAAACAAGAGCCTGATGAAATGGCTTCACGAAGATGAGAGCCGGCTTGGCTAACAGTCTCGCACAAACAGGCAGAATGTAAAAAAAATTGCAAGAAGAAAAGAAATATAACCGTAAGCTAGAAGAAAAACGTAACCAGTATTTTCTTTGGCTTTCTTTTATTCTTTCTTTTTTAAATTTCTTTTTCAATGGCCCTACACGCTCGTGACGTTAGCTGTTGACAAATATAATGCTCTCCTAAATTTTCATTCAATTTTATGTATTGCATCTAATTGTGATCCAAGCAAAAATATCAGATCCGTCTGATTTCATCGTGATTCTTGACATCTTAAACTTGGATTTGAAAAAGAAAGGCGTTTATGAAGAGTGTCATTTAAAACGTGATTATGCAACACATTATCAATAATGTGTTTTTAAATTTGGCTTTAATCTGAGAAACGGGTTCCGATTTTATATTATATAATGCAGCTTTAGAATTTATGCGATCATGTCCCTACAAAATTTCCTTTTCTTTTTTCTCGGTAAAATGCTTCAATTTGGGAATTATAGGGGCTTATATTAGATTACAGCGATATCACTTAACTAGATTCGCTGTTACCGAAGTGAAAAGACAAGAATGTGCCTTGCTGTTTCACTCATCGCCAGATTAGAAGAAAAGGATTCGGGGCTTTCACAAAGACGATAGTGGTTGCTTGGTTGATCAACCATATCAAACTCAATGTGTTATTTCATATCAACCATATCGACCTCAATGGTTTGTTTAATACCGAAATCTAAACATTTTTAATGTAATCGAATGCCTTCAACTACAGATAAAATGCATTGTTGGTTATTTTGCTATAAAATCTATTGTTGATAATTTACTATCATTACTTATTGTTGGTTCTTTTAATTTAAGACTTTGAATATGTTCTTGCTGATTTTTCATGAAATAATGAAACATGAAATGTATTTATTTTATTTACAAAAATTAACAGGAACTATCATACTAAAAGTATTGTACATAACAAGCTACTCAATTTTTCTATCTTTATGGCAGCTTTTGAATTCCACGTCAGAATATCGCCCCATCTTTTGAGGCTAACCACCAGTCGATTCCCCACGATCTTTATATTTTTCTTCCATCTTCATAAGAATAAAAGTTATGCTCAGCCAGGCCATGTGAAATCGATCGGATTAAGTGATAATCGGACGGGGCAAGGTCTGCTGAAAACGACGGGTAGGAAAGGACTTCCCATTTAAGCGTTTCCAAATAGGTTTTCATCCGTTTCGCAACATGAAGCACTGCGCCGCCATATTGTAAAATCACATTGTCGTATAACGACAGTCTTTTTTCTTCTTCTACAATGCTAACCTCAAATGCATCAATTTAAGCTGAAAGCGATCTTCCGTGATGGTGTCCGTCGGTTTGAGCAGCTCATAATAAAATACATCCAGCTGATATCACCATATGCCGATCAGAAGCCTCGAACTATGAATATTCGGGTTTGCCACTGATGTTAATGCATAGTTGGGCTTACTCTCAAGCTCTCTACGCTTAGTACTATCGCAGTGTATCTACTTTTCATTGCCGGTGATGATACCATGCAAAATAAATAAATAAATAAATATTGTTGTTGAAGCAGCTGTTCACAGATGATAAGATGCTGTTCGACGTCCGTCGGCTTCAACTCGTAAGTAACCCACAAGCTTTTGAATCATTCTTAATGCTTTCAAATGTTTCAAAACTGTTGTGAGAGCAAATCCTAATGATTCTGCAAGTTCATTCTTTTTTAGCGTCTCAACCAATCTTTGCATATTGTTTTCGAGAGCGCATAGTCGTCGTAAGTCACTACTAGAATCCTTTGCGCTTCAGCGGCAGATTTATTGTGAATAAAATAGTGCAGTAAAATTCCTCGCAAATACACTTTCTTTGAATGAAATTCGACACGAAATCATGAAAAGCAAAGTTGTTTAAACTTCGGCGATATGATATACATGGAATTTTACGCATTCTTTTAGTACTTACTTCTACATGTGTCACAATTGTAACCACACGCAGGCAGTTCTGGAAATGCCACCTGTTGGAAAACATCAATACCTTATTTAAGGTGTTATATTTATATATATATATATGTATATATATATATATATATATATATATATATATATATAGGAAAGAATATTAAAACGTTTTGAGTTTGAAAAATTATTAAAGATAGGCATACGTTTACAAACATATTTTTTTAAAAAATCTGTCGCTTTCAACGTCACTTGATGTAAAAACAAAATCTCTCTCCACAAACGCGTCGCGTGATGTAAACAAACGCGTCACGTGAGGTAAACAAACTCTTCATTGACGCTCTCGCGAAATCTCGCGAAATACGTTACTAATTCAAATTTTAAAATCATTTGTTTCTGATGAAGGACCGAGGGCGGTCTGAAATATAAAATATAATAGTAGAAATAAACAAATACTGTCAAAAAACACATTTTCAAACTGAAAACGTTTTAATATTCTTTCCTATACATATTAAGACAGTATACGTGGATCATCACTATGCTATTTGGACCTATATATATATATATATATATATATATATATATATATAAAATGAATTTTAAATATTCACAAATGTTGAATGAAATCCCTAAGAGAGATTTCACATATCCTCAGCATTTTTTATTTTATTTTATATTTCTTTTTTTAATTTTTAATTTTTTATTCTCTCTTTTATTCTTATTTTTATTTCCATTTTGAAATATGTACCGTTGCTGAGGATATGTGAAATCCCTCTTAGGGATTTCGTGTTGAAATGTTCATACAACTTTTTTTTATATTGAAAATTTCTTTTATTTTATATTAGCTCTGTCATCTTAATTACATTGAGCTCTCCTCCTGTATCATTTTTAATATTAAAATTTCAATATTGATTAGGATCAGGTTTTTGGGATTTACCTTCCTACTTTTCCGTTTGGATAAAAGTATTTTAATATATATATATATATATATATATATATTTGGTGAGTGAGGGTTCTTTATTTATCTATACCTGAGACTTTAACAGTTTTTACCACCCTGGATCAGTATAGACCTATGAACAATAGCGATTAAATATTAATTCTACGCTCGTCAAAACTCCCACCCTTCTTGTCAAATGCCTTGGTGCTGAATTATCCTTATACTCAGAATCAAAGTGCCATAATGCAAAGTTAATGCAAGTGCTAGGCGGGAAATTGAATTCGGTTCGCTCTTTCGGTCGCAAAATGAAAAAGACGGCTTCAAATATGAGACGCTCACAGCACATATTGAAGTCAAAAAGTTATACAAGAAAATCGCGCTACAGAACTTGATTAAATGATTAGCCGAAAATATTCATTTGTAAAGAGGAGAGTCGAAATATAAATGGAAAATATATATTTATCCTTTCCACGACATAAAAGAAAATTATAATCTTTAGATTGACTGTTTTTTGATTTTGTTTTTTGTTTCGTGTTTTTTTTTTTTTTTTTTTTTTTTTTGGTATGATTTATTCTAACCTGACGTGGCTTTAAATTTCTTTCAACCGTAATCAAATTTGCTGGTTCAAATTTTTACTTGAACAATTTTTTTTTTCTCTTTTTATTTGATGTTATCGGATTAATTGAGAAAATTACTTGAATTCTCTAACTTATAAGGTGTGAAGAGATGTTAGCTCATAAAAGAGTCTGATAATAAATATGATAACAAACAAATCTTTGCAAAGTTTTATCGAAGTTCCTGAATTACAAGTAATAATCGTTCACACATGCACATTGAATGAGATATCGGAAAGTTCGTGAAGTTTGATTGTAACGTAATATCATTCTCCATGTATGAAATAATTAAAGAAAAAGGCTTGGAAGAAAACAATTTATAAATCTCCTTTCCATATTTATAGTGATCACCACTGAAAATAGAAATGATTCTTTATTAAACTAACAATTAAGCGAACAATATGTCTTTTTGTCTCTCTTATATTTGATTTCTTACGGCTAAACACAGTTATAATTCCAAACATCTTTTTACAAAACAGAGCACTAACATACACACGACTCTACAACTATATTCCATCACTATATTATGGATAAATTTTGGAATTATAAGAAACACGCACTTCAGCAACAAACTTCGACACCGAAGAAGCAGGTGTATTGCAGAAATGTTGAAGTTAGATGCCGAATATTCTACAATTGTTATTGGACATTCATATCAAATGCTGAATGGGATTGAAACCACACCAGCTAACATATGCCAATCTACTGGTGGTATTTCAATTCAAACACGTTTACAATCCCAAGTAAAGTGAAGGAAAGACACATGCTCGTTCATTTATATCATTTAGATTATTTCAAAGTACTTTTTGATCATACGGTTGGACATTTTTAGTTGTTTTTGTACGGCTGTAATGCCAACAGCAAGTTGATTGATTTCGTTGTAATATTTTTTTCTTCCATTTTTTTTTTGTCATTCAAAAAAGTTTTGTAGAAAAACATCAGTCGACAAATCACACTTTTCTGTTAGTACTGACGTTAGTAATACTTCTTTGAGTTTGTTTTAAAGTTAACATCTCTTGTGTTCCAACAGCTTGAGAGTGGAAAAGAGCACAAGACTGGATTAGAACTCTACTACTATGAATATAAATTATTACGTTCACTTTAGTGGGATAACACATTTATACTCAAACTTATTCCTAAATTGTGTATACAATAATGGTGTATTGTGAAATTAGTGACACTGCTTGAGTTTCTCCCCATCCTCATAAAAATCCCGTCCCCTAATTGACCCCCAACTTTCAGAGTTACACAGTTACCGATGTATATTCTTTAGTATAATAAATAACGTTGTATATATATATATATATATATATATATATATATATATATATATACCTCCTGTCATAGTAATGTGGAAAGAGATAGTAACGAGGGTGCGTCGGCTCAGTTCGTAGAGAGACAATAGAGTAGGAGCGTCGGCTTAGCTGATTTTCTTTACTACCAGTTATTAAACATTTCTATTATTTGTGAAAGCTCACGCCACACATTTGCTCTTTAAAATTGATTTATGATTTATTTTTTTAAATAATTATGTCATCGAGGAATGAAGAATATATATATATATATATATATATATATATATATATATATATATATATATATATATACACCATCCACAGACAGGCCATCAAAGCTCTTCACTACGGCTAGATTAACAAAGCTTCAAGCCAGGACTGAACCCAACTGAGTTGGTAGCTGTCGGATATTCACATATTAGCGCACGTCAGAGAAAGGTCGATTTCATAACTTGTAATATTTTATGACATGAAAATAACGCAAGCACACAGTCTTCTGTCTTGTAACCGCTTCGAACGAGCGTTCTACACTAACCAGACAACATATATATATATATATATATATATATATATATATATATATATGACAAAAAAAAAAAACAAGGGATAAGCCCCTGCTTAAAATACGCGGGAAGACTGTGAACAGGACGATAAGCGAACATATCTACATCTATTGAAAAAAAAATGAAATAAAAATAAATTGTAAATAAATTTGACAGTTTCTGCGAAGATATTAGAACTGAAATATTCCTTATAGAAGCCGGAAACCAATCTTAAACACGGAAAAATTCTATTTCTGTTTAAAAGACAGCGGAACAATGTGATCTAATTGAAATTCGTATCTTTTAAACTGTATATGAATTGCTTTCCTTATTTACTGACACAATGAAATTGTAAATAAGGAATTAAATTATGCTTCTCTGTATGATTTACATTTGGACTAATGTTTTGGCCATTGGGCTCTCTGGCCTTCTTCATGGAATATGGAAATTAATTATTCATTTTATCTACATTGACATAGTAGTTTCTTATGAGCAAATTGATGTAAATAAAACTGTAATCAGCTTTTGTACATGTATATCTGATACATTTTAAATTACATAGGATATCAATAGGCATCAATCCCAAGTTTTGATATTAAATCAAGCTCTGTCAATAAAACCTTATAATTTTTGAAACTCTAATATTTATGTGTTCACTTAAGGAGTCGCCTTGTTTTTAATGTCTCTTGGGATTCCAGCTCACTCCAGGACTTAAGTGAAACCCTTATATCGGATAAATAGCTAAAGAGGCTAGATAAATGGTCCGTTCATTGTATCCATTCATTAAGTATCTAAACTACATTCTCTATCATTACAAGAACCAGTTTAGACCAAAAATAGAGCATTGCTGTTATATGTTGACTGAACCTGTCATGTCTTCAATTACCTTCCTTGTTAATGTTTAAATTTGTTAAGGAGGCCTTGTAGGTAATTAATTATTCTCCATTATGCAACCACTTTTTCACTGACAAAACCTTGAAAACCTCTCGCTACTCTATCGTTATGTCCATGTCATATAATCTGCCGAGCTACATTTCATTGATTCTATCAGCCCTGAACTTTTGCAAACTAGATCACCATGCAATCATGCTATCTATATTTTTCTATGTGTTGTTTCTTTTCAGAATATAAGTGATCAAGGCTCTGTACTACTTCATATTCTCTGGGGTTTTAGCGGTTTTCTCCCTTTGCTAATATTCTCATCCCTTGTTACGTCTTCCATTCACGGACTTGCTGCTTCACTTATCTGTTTACTCACAGTATGTCCGTTGTTAATTTTCCAAACATTTCTTCGTCATTATGAGTCCAACTTCTGTGTATAATAGAGAATCATACTCATTTCCTTCGAAATCCAATGGAAATAAGTAAGTTCCAATCAGGCAGCTTATTCCGAAAAACTGCTGTTTATTGAACAGTTACCCGGCAGGGTATTTTCTCAATCTATACTCTTGATTTCTCAAAGTTCAGGGTTAACTATTATCTTTCCCACACTTTTTTCTTCTGCTCATACAACACCACGCATTAATTCTATGCCATGAATGACTCTTGGATACTTTATTGGGTGAACATTTGTATTAAAATGAAATCTATGTGTCCATAATAAAAAGAATATTCGAAGACATTTCCAATATAATCAATACTTGTGTTCAATGTATAGAACAACAGACCAAATGAATTTCTCACCGTCAAAACAAATTTCCAAGTTATGCTTTTGAGGTAATATTATAGATTTTTTTTTCTGTTTAAATAGATTTGATTCTGCCTTTCAAGCAGTTTGTGTTGCTCATTCGAGAAGAAACAATTTCTCTTCAGAGAATGATTGTTCTCTTTCCTAATAAAGTACATTTATAATTGCATACTTCAGTAAGCATTGTCATTAAGAATATAAAAATCAGACTTCCAAGAAATACTTAATACTGTTTATTTTCTACGATTTAATCTCAGTTAATTATCCCCAAGTCCGGAATGAACACGGGATATAGAAGAATAAAATCTGAAGTACTATGCTATATTATAAACCACTATAACTTTTTATTTACATTATTTGCATAGGGAATATTCTCTTTATACTTCTTCTCAACACCACATCGATTCAAACTTTGAGCAATCCAGCCTTTATCTGTCACGCGATACAGTAGTGTAATGAATTAAAATGTCAGTTCGTTAAATTGGTGATATAGTAATTGAGATATGAATCTCTGTAGCGGGTACGTCAAACTTAGAATAAGCAGAAACAGCGAGCAGTAACTGAGCAGTACTAAATAAGAACTAAACAGGATATACCTAGAAATAGTCAACATATCGAGAACAATCTACTATACACTCATAGAGATTACATAATGTCTTCAGTTCAAATTTCTGAAAATGTTACCTTGATTAACCAGCTCCGGATGAAGACACAAGGGACAAAACCTTGTGATAATAATAACAAAGATGAGGAGAAATGTTCGAGCTCAAAGAATGGTGATTAGGACCAGACCTTATCAGAGAATTTCAGATGGATATAATTTTAACAACCTAATAGACGCAGTTAACCTCAATGGCACACTCAGAAGGATATGAAAAAAGAATTTAACATAACTTGAACGTGAACAAAAATAAACAATAAATAATGCATGGTTACCAGAAAATCAAGCAATACCATGATCAAAGGTACGTTGTTTTGGTGCAGTGGGTATAGGCTCGGCACCAGAAATCGGAGAGGCGAGTTCGAATTTCGCTTACGCGCAGATACCCGTAGGAAAGTTATTAATCCGTCTCTTCCTTCGCACTTTGAGTCAAATAACAGGACAGACTAGGTTTTCTAGTCTACCGCAGATAATAATGGCAAACTACTTCGAGAAAACCATCTGCCCAGTTAATCATATCTCTTCAGTGACATGGTTGACTGGGCAATTAGTCATGTCTCGAAAGTTTCGAGACATGATCATTGCTTTCCAGACATGACCATCCAAGCGTGTATCACGTATGGCACTTGACTTATTAGGAACAACAAATCAAGTATGTTTAGAAATTGAACTATCTTATTAGGGTAACAAAACACGATAGGATTTACAGCCATAGTGATGCAGAAATTAGCGATTGATGCTTATTAGAAATTAAGTAAAGTATTAGAAAATAGGAAAATAATATAAATTTATTTTACAAATTAGCGACATTCTGTGTAATATTTATTCTACTATATGTCACTGAAATGTGGAGAACCTTTACAGAGATGATAAAGAAACCGGAAGCGATACAAATGCATTTCTAACAACGTATACTGGGAAAACCATGGATAAAATATTGGAAATTTCAAGGAGAATACGAATATAAAACAACACTTACAGTTAATATTTTATTTTATGTTTATTTTAATTATTAATGACGAACATCAATATTCATATATTTTGAGATATATATATATATATATATATATTTGTGTGTGTGTGTGTATTTAGGCAGCATTTTTTCATTGATACAGGTTTCATTAAATAATACTGTCTATATATTTTGTGTAAATAAATGTTTTTCATATTGTCTGATACGCTTAATAGCATTATCGTTAATGAAGAAAGTTATTCACAATAATGGTACACAATTTATTTTATAATCCAATCTAAGCTTTAAGCTTACATTTTTAAAGATGTCAATTACATTAAAAATTCGTGAACAAACCATAATGACTCTTTGTATATATATATATATATATATATATATATATATATATATTATGCTCTCATTACGATTGAGCTCTCTGGAGAAGAAAATTTTCATAAGTTTCCACTTCGGCTATAATGCGTGACTCTTCAGAAATGAATTGAGTTCTCTCGGTGACTGGCGTCTGTATACACTGCTTACATACAAGACGTTAAAATTTCCCCGTCTCTGACCGCATGCGCCGACGGCTTAGGGAGTAGAGACATCGACTGATACCAAATCGGTCGAGTTTTCGATCCCGGCCAGAAGCAAGTGCATATGTCTAGCCACACTGATGAGCTGCGAAAAGGCTTGTATGTGGATGACTAACATATATATATATATATTAAACATTTAACTTCAAGAAAGTTAATAAAATCATTGAACATTATTAATTATGAGAAAAAAGACTATTAAGGAGAGAAGAACAATAATTTAGAAGGTAACGGTTAACACTGCTTTAAATTTTTTAAGATTAAAATTATGATTCTTGCATATAGTCAATTGTTATATGATTCTTTTCTGGCTTATATTCAGATATTTTTGTATTCTTTTAAGTGCCTTCAGGGATGAGTTCATTACTTACTTTTGAACGATCACATTTCAAACCCTTTCTTTTTCTTTATTTAGCCACTAAATATGAAAAATTATCACCAAAGTTTTTCTTGGTTAAAAGGATTGCTTGAAAGCAGACAATTTCTGATGCTGTTCAAGTTGAAAAGATTAGGATAATTCGTCACAGTGTTTTGCCTCGCGTTTCTTCCAGTCTCTAAAAACGGTTTCAAAACCTATAAGTCGCCCGGGCGAAAGATATTATGAATTATTTCCTTTGCTATGAATGTTGTATCTGCTACAATTCAAGCAGGGAATATTGACATCATTTAAAGGTTTACTTTTCACAACCGTTTTTTTTGTTGTTGTTGTTGTTGCTTCCTTCAAGCCTTTACCTGAACCTCTTTTTTCTCTTCTGACATTGGAGTTAAGTGGTGTTCGCTATATAAACTGAATGGGTTCAATGCTTTTTTTAAAGTGAAATCCTGTTAAATACCTTTTTTCCAAAAGGACCGCACACAGAATATGCAGCAATTTATAAGCATATAAGCTTTGTTCATTTAAAGTTGTGTAAAAGAAATGCAAGGCGGAAGAATGAAAGGATCAGAGAAGCATTATAAAGAGTAAAGGAGAATAAAAAAAATAGGGAGTTCAGAGAAATAAATTCAAGCTCACGGTTAGCAAAGATAGAACCGAAATAAAATGTTTTATTATGTTTTTTGTTTTTGATTTTATTTATTTATTTATTTTATTTTATTTTTTTATTTTTTTTATTTTTTTTTATTTTTTATTTTTGTGATGACAAGGAAAACCTGTCCTCAGAAAGCAAGCTAAAGCGGGATGATAAAAAGCGACAGATGTACAAAGAGAGAGAAAAATGAATGCTGAATTAAAACATGCGCGATGCTAAATAGATATGAGCAACGTGTAGAAAAAAGCAAGGGAGAATGTGTTTAAAAAAAGAGTAAGTATAAAAGTATGTAAAAACGTAGCAAAACAAAGATCGAGTGAAAGATTTGATTGCAGGAAAATAGATAATATGATAAGAATAAATGTGTAAATAAGGATAAGAAAGAAAGAAACAAAGAAAGAATATAAACGCGGGGAAGAATTATTAAAAATAATTAAAATAGCAAAGAACAATAAATTAGAAATAAAAGAGAATGTGTAAGGAAATTATTATGTATACAGAAAGAAAGAGGGACCGAAACAAAGAAAAAAAGAACTCTGTAGATTTAATGAATTAAAGGAGAGTAAGAATTTAAAATTTAGTTTGTGACCGAAATAAATAAGTCAAAAGTGTTGAAGAATTTATCTGAAGTGTTTAATTAAAGGAAAACAGAATCCCAGAGATCATGAAAGAATGAAAAATATTGAAATCGAAAGAAAAAGTAAAATAATGGTTCAAAGAAAAAAAAAAGAAAGTCATGAAATTGGGTGAGTGTATTAATGACAGATAATAAGAAAGTAAAAGGAACGAATTTAATTGATGAAAGAAAGAAAGAAAGAAAGAAAGAAAGGTGTTTTAGTATTAAAAGTTAAATCCTGAAAGAAAGATTAGTGAATCATCTTAAAAAAATCGCAGGTTGCGATAAGATCCAAAAGAAAGAAAAATACGAGGAAGAAAAAACTGAAAAATAGTAAAAAAAAAAAAAAAGGATAAAAAATCCAAGAACGAAGAAAAAAAAATTGAAAAGGCAACAAAAGCACGAAGAAAAGAATAAGGATATAAAAAATAAAAGCAAGAACAATCAAGGATAAAGAAAAAAGTAAAAAATCAAAGAAATAAAAAATAGAGATAAATGAGTGAAACTAAGAAATACTTAAATGATGTTATGATAAGTGCGAAAAACTATCAAAGCAAGAAAGTGTTAATAAAAAAGGAAAAAAATAGTGAACACAATTCGAAGTAGTTGACAAATCAAGAAATATGGACAGAGTAAAATAAAAAAAAAAACATTCAAGCCATATAGTAAAAGCACATTCACAAAGTTAAAACCAGTTCTTTGGAATGTTGTACACCCCAATAACACACGACTTCGACTTTCATCCAAATGCACTGTAGTCCAAGTGCCTGATTTCTTTCGTCCTTTGCCCACGGATCAAAAGCGATCAATTTCGTGATCTTTGCCGGTTTTTTGACGGATGCCTATCATGGACTGCTCTGATATTCTTTAGAGCTTCCATTTTCGGCTTCCTTCCTCAACCAGTTTCCACACGTTCACTTTGTGCTCCACGTATCACACTGCACTGATTATTCCTTCTTTTTCTTCTTTTATTTATTCCTTATCAACATTTCAGCTCATCCCTAGATGGTCATTCTCTCTCTCTTTACACTTCGCCTCGACTTTCCTCTATTTTACCCATTTCACTTTTCTTCGTTCGTTATATTGCTTCTAACCCTAACCTAGCCTTTTTCTTTTTGTTTATTAGTTTCCATTTCTGTGGTATTCTACCTGTTCTTTCTGTAGTAGAGTCATTTACTAGTACTCGAATTAAGTTAAGAAAGAAAGTGCTACATTATAACCCGTCAGAACGGTTTATCCTTATGTTGACTTTCCAGCTAACATTTCGTGATTTTTCAATCATTATTTCATTCAAAAAATATTAGTTTTAAACCCAACAATCTTGATCTCTGTCTGTCGGTCTCAATCTCTTTCTCTCTCTATCAATCTATCTATCCATCTCTCTCTCTCTCTCTGTCTATATATATATATATATATATATATAATATATATATATATATGTGTGTGTGTGTGTGTGTGTGATAGTAAGTCCGTGAATGGCGAGTAAAAGCCAACAAGATCTACTTAATATAAAATATTAAGTGTTGGATCTGTATGAAGAGCTCAGTGGATGTTATCCACATTAGTATGATATTTATGAAGGAAAAACTCAATGATGATATTCATAAAGGTAAACTCAACAAATCATTTAGAGTGGTTATAAATTATAATATATTTCTATGAACTAAATTTGATCATTTCTTCAACCCAGGCAGAACATACGATACAAATAAGAAATAAGCCAATGTAGTTCATAGAAATAAATTATAATTTATTAAATGATGTATTGAGTTTTCTATTTTATATATATATATATATATATATATATATATATATATATATATATATATTCATGAAACACAAGAGATACAACAAAATCAACTGGAGCGTGAATTCCAGTTAAATCTGTTACATATACCATTATAAAACGTTTAAATTTGTCGATTTTATCTCTATCTATTGGTTAAATAGCAGAAGATTGTGTTTTATATTCTTTGTTGACAAACAGACTAAAACAGAAATTAATGCCAACGTAATGCAGGTAAATCTTCTGCCAAGTCAGTCATGTATTTTTCGAGATATGATCGGCCAAGCATGTATAATGTGTTGCACCTAATTTCTAATATATATATATATATATATATATATATATATACCCCTACATTAATCGTAAACTTATGCTGCTGTCCAGGTTATATTGTAACGTTGGGATTCCGATTACCTCCCAAAGTTTGTTTGTGGACATTTATATTTGAGTGTTTTCGAAATGTTGTTTCATCGGTAAACAAGAATGCAGAGACAAAAAAAAACGGATCTGCAGTTTGTGCGATAAAAGATCAGCAAAAAGAATCTAGTAAAGACGTGTAGACTCTATGGGCTAGAGTCCCTTGACATATGCTGATACCTGGATAATTTTAAACATTTTTATAATGCGTTTTACGTAGACAGGCGTACGAGCGTAACTCTGTCTTCGACGATTTGTTGTGTAATCAATTCTGTTACAACAATAAGACAATCAACAAAGGTTAGATGATTCAGCTGCCTTTAGTCTGAAAATGAAATCTAATACAGACGTGAAACCTCGCATCTATTGCCATGACGTCTGAAAAAAATCATATCTGCCTGTTCACGATATGAATGTTCTTCCATTGTTAATCGAAATATTTATCAGTTAACTCACTACGGTACAAGTTAAACGTTGCAGTGGGCCAAAGACCAATCACACGTTGCCAAGATACGAATACAGGAGTTCCTCTACGTAGCACTATGAGATGTACAATGTGCTAGGGTCCCTTGATGTCTGGATAATTTTAATTATTTTTATAATGTTTTTTACGTAGTCATGCGTACGAGCGTATCACTGTCTTCACCGTTTTTTGTTGTAATCAATTCTGTTTCAACAATAAGACAATAAACAAAGGTTAGATGATTCAGCTGCCTTTGATCGGAAAACTCAATCTAATAAAGACGTGTAGCCTCGCATCCATTGCCATGACGTATGAAAAAGATCGCATCTGCCTGTTCATGATATGAATATCCTTCCATTGTTAAACGGAACACTTATCAGTTAACTCACTACTGTACACGTTAAACGTTGAAGAGAGACTAGCCATCACTTTACGCGAATTATAAATGTACCTTACTTTAGGTGGTAACACAGCGTCATCTATGGTAAACTTTCTTTAAACTTAATAACTCAAACATAAATTGTTTTCGGATATAAGTTTATAAGGACATTTATTTTGTCGTTTTGACAATCCCCACCCTGATATTATTAAAATTATTTTTGGGACACCATGTGTGTATATATATATATATATATATATATATATATATATATATATATATATCCGGTCATTCCTCTCTAACCGCACACTGAAGGGGGTATTAAACGGACATGCCTCCCAAAATTACCCTACAAACGCGGGTGTACACCAAGGCACTATCCTAGGTCCAACGCTCTTTCTACTCTATATCCATGATCTCACCGATGCCATAAGATTACAAGTAGCATATACGCCGATGATACCACACTTTACTCACGCCTCGATCAAAAATCTGGTGTTGGTGACAAGGCGAACCGCGCTGCCGAGCTTGAGAAAGACCTCCAGTTCGTGGTGAATTGGGGTAAGAAATGGCTCGTAAAATTCATTTCTTCAAAAACGAAGCTGCTGTCAGTTAAACACCACAGACAACCGCACCTCCCTCCCATTAGCATGGAACAGGCTTGCCTCCCAGAGAGTAAATCACTACGCCTGCTTGGCCCACACTCTCAGCGGACCTCAAGTGGAATGACTACGTCGAATCCATTGCTAAATCCGCAGCTATGAAAGTCGGCTCTCTGTGCAGGGCCCGGAAATTCTTTCCGCCTGAATCTATCCTGCAATTATATAAATACCCCATCCGCCCGTGTATTGAGTACTGCTGCCACATCTGCTCGGGTGCCCCTTCTAATCTCCTCGGGGTTCTTGACAAAATACCACGAAGAATCTGTAATGTGATTGATACCGACTTGGCTGACCGCCTGCAGTATCTCTCTCACCGGCGTGACATGGCTTCCCTGTGCTTCTTCTATAAATACTTTCATGGTTTCTGCTCTGACGAACTTAAATCAAGGGTGCCCCCTAGATCTGAATTTGCACGAGATACTAGATTGGCAACTATGTCCCACCCTTTTACAGTGAAACCGATGAAAGGTAACCATAATTTCTACTCCAACAGCTTCATTTCTCGCACTTCTCGCCTGTGGAATTCCCTACCGCATGCTTGCTTCCCCGACGGCTACAAACTCCAGGAGTTTAAATTTAAGATCAATAGACACCTGCTAACACACTAACTCACACCCACTCTCTCCAACTCTCTCCCTATGTACATCCTAAGTCGTCTACCACCCTCCTTCTGACATTTCCCATACCCAATCGGTCTATGTAACCCCTGCGCTATAGTAGCAGTGGAATGCCTTGCTTTGGGTGACACGATTAAAAAAAACAATATATATATATAATGTGTGTGTGTGTGCATGCGTGTGTGTGTGAGTGATTTTGTGTCTGTGTATATATATATATATATATATATATATATATATATATATATATATTGTGCACATATATTTATAATAAAACAGGCAACGAAAGTCTATCATTTGTAATCATGAGCCGTTCTAAAAATCGTATTTTACCTTTAATTTCAGGTAAAAATAAAAACAAAAATTGTTTAATATTTGGAGACTTTTTTTATTATGCTGGTCTGTAAATAATAGATTTAATAAGTTTAATTACGCCAAATAGGATGCTCAGAACAGCTCATGATTAAACATAATAGACATTCATTGTCTGATATATTTAACAAATTATCTGATATCTGATATCTATATATATATATATATATATATATATATATATATATATATATATACAAATCAAGAAGAACGAACAATAATATTGCAACTTTCAATACATTAATGTAAAACAGGGTCATTATAAAAATAAATCAATAAATATTTATTATTGTTTATTTAATGAGAAAATGTAAAAAAATTTATTACCAAATTGTTCGTTTTGTTTCGACATTGAAAGGGCAATGTCTCATCACTTTCTAACTTCTATCTTTGCTAACTACCTGATAAGACATTATTGTTTCAATGTCGAAACATTATAACAGTATGTACATTTACCATTTACGTCGTAGTATTTTTACATGTTCTCTTTTAATAATTATATATATATAGAGAGAGAGAGAAAGAGAGTCTGGCATGCTGGCCTTCTACGAAAATTGCGGAGCTATAGTATAACTAGCCATTTGTTTGACCTAATCTAGTCTTTCCTTTCCAACCGCACATTGAAGGTGGTATTAAACGGACATGTCTCCCAGGTCTATAATACGAACGCGGGTGTCCCTCAAGACTCTATCCTAGGTCCTACGCTCTTTCTGAACTACATTAATGATCTGCCCGATGCCATAAGTTCCCAAGTAGGTATGTACGCCGATGACACCAAAGTTTACTCTCACCTTGACCAAAAATCAGGTGTGGGCTACAAAGAGAACCTCGCAAACGAGCTTGAAAAGGACCTCCGATCAGGTAGTGGACTGGGGTAAGAAATGGCTCGTAAACTTTAATGCTTCTAAAACGAAGCTGCAATCAATTAATCACCACAGACAATTGCACCTCCCTCCCATTAGCATGGAACAGGCTTTCCTCCCAGAGAGTAAAACTCTACGCCTACTTGACCTCACACTCCCAGCGGACCTCAAGTGGAATGACTGTATCGAATACATTGCTAAATCCGCTGCTATGAAAGTCGGTTCTCTTTGCAGGGACCGGAAGTTTTTTCCGTCTGAATCTATCCTGCACATATATAAATCTACTATTATTGAAGACTGCTGTCACATCTGGTCGGGTGCCCCTGCTATTCTCCGCAGGGTTCTTGACAAAATACAACTGAAAATCTGTAATGTGATCGATACCAAGTGGTGTTTTCAGGCGATTTACAATAATTATACGTTATTGTAAATCGCCTGATGACACCACCTGGTAGAAATCTAGGTCACGAAATAACTCGTTTACAAATGATAAATATTCAAAAGATATATAATATAATTGCATTGAACACTTTTTAATACAACTGTGTACTGGTTTATTTTTTTATGACAAAAAAAATAACTGAATTATATATATATATATATATATATATATATATATATTCTTAACTGTTTATGGTCTGCGACATGAAGTAAATAGATGCACAAGCTTTTCCACAACCCATTTTTCTTTATATTATTTTTAATTCCTGAAACATTGTATATAGACTGTAACTGACCTCTCCGATCTCCTGTACTAACGAATAGTACAGGAGATCGTTTATAGACCCATTGATTATGCCTAAGCGATAACTCAGTTTAAATAATATCAGTCCGAAACATGGTCACTAACTGCTCTCTGTCAATTTCGTATCTTTTTATAGGGAATTTTCAGACAAAGAATCATAAACTACTTTTGTTGTCGACCTAGATCTTCCCGATATTGCATTTTATCTATATTTGGGCATCTGTCTAATATCTTTTCTTTCTCATTCTACCTTTCTAGATGGCATAACTTACTTTTTCACCGTTTCAGCATTTTTTCCTTTCCTGACCCAATCTACCTTCTATCATTTTCCTGTCCGCTTACCATATCGATCAAATCTGATCAGAACACATTATCTAACATAAGTCGGTCAAACCTGATATCCTTTTTTTTACGAACGTTTTTCTTTTCAGATATTTTTTTAGAATATCGATCAGGAGATGTTTTTAATGTACATTGTTCTTGGAAATTGTTAGTACAGTTCAATAAAATGTAGTTCTCAGGGAATAATTAAGTTTAACAAGATCTATCTTTTTCTTTATGTGCCTTATCCCGTCAGGGTGTAAGCGATCATTGCCTTCCACATCTTCTTCTATCCATGCACACGCCTTCTCTTGTTCAGTCAGATCAGTTAAGTGCCATACGTGATACACGCTTGGGCGATCATGTCTCGAAGGAGACATGACTGACTGGGCAGAAGGTTATCCCGCAGTAAGTTGCCATTGCTTTCTGCGGTAGACTGGTTGCCGACCAAGGCTATAAAACCCAATCTGTCCTGTTATTTAACCCATAACTGGAAGGAATACACGGATTAATACCCAAGGGTATTTGCGCGTAAGTGAATGCAATGAATTCAGATGGAATTCGAACTCGGCTCCCCTATTTCTCGTTCCGAGCCGATATCCACTGCACCACAACGCACATCTTGTTACCCGACTAAATCTCTGCTCCACTATGTATCTACTCAGTTCTACCAAGTATGTCACGGGTTGCTTACTCTTTTCCTTCTTACTTTTTATCCGTCCCATGAGCATCAGGTTCTCCAAGCCATTCTTCCTCAGTACATTTCCAGGAAACGTCAGCTGTCTTTTCCTGATGTTAAGTTACAGTTTCTGTTTCGTATCCATCCTCTCCAAAACTTCGTCATTGCTCACGCGTTCTCTCCATGGTATCCACAGCATCCTTATGTAGAACCATATTTCGGTTCCTTCAAGTCTTTCTTCATCATTGATTAGATTGTCTAATATTCGCTGTTATATAGAAGGACAGTTCTCACATAAACATTCAGTATTCTCTTTTTCGTTTCCAGCGAATTTTTTCTACATCTTCATACTCTTTTCAGCTTCTGGAATGGAACTTTGCTCATGCCAATACTCATTCGGATCTCAGTGTCGCACATCCCGCCCAATGTTAGACCACTTCACAGATATTTAAATTTTTTTAGCTAATTGATTTTATAATTTCTGATTATAGTTCGCATTTTGGGATCCTTTTTTATAGATTACCATTAGTGATTGCATTCAGTTTTCTTTTAGTTTATAGTCCTTTCATTTAAGTATCTTTAGCCCTTTCTGTAGGTGGTTTTGTAATTTACTTTCCGTGCCTGCTATCAGCACTGTGCCATCTGCGTATCTTATCAGATTGCGGCCATCAATAACGAATACCGGCTGAACTTCTAACGCTTTCAGAATTGTCTCGCTGTATAGGCTGAAAAGATCCGGTGAGAAGACACATTCTTGTCTTATACACTTTTCTATCTTTGTATATCTACTGAACCCATTTCCTGACCGTATGCTGACAGTTTGCTGCCAATACATGTTCCAGTTTACTCTAATGCCTTTCTTGAAAATGTCCAGGTTGCCGAGCGTGTCTAACATCTCTTGGTAGCATAATTTGCCAAATGATTTTGCGTAGTCTATAAAACACGGGTACACGTCCTTCTGATTTCTATTGCCCTTTCTGGTATCATTCTAAACATAAACACCGCGTTCCTTGTTTCATTGTCCTTTACGAAATAGCATGGTTCTTGTTCTATTTCGGTCTAATTATTCTGCGCTCTCTATTCATCAGAATTAGGAAAAAAAGAAATACAAATTGTTAATAATTTTATTCCGAAGGCGTCTGAATGCTAATTGTAAAAAAATGATATATCTATATAAAATGCTACTAAACATTTTTAGTAACATTGATATGTTTACTTAATATTCAATTGTAAATTCTTTTAAAACCTTCTGCAATCATGTAATCTTTCACCAAGTTCATACACTCGATTCAAAGATCTTCGCTTTAAAGAATATTGGATTTAAGGAACGACTTCTTAATCACTGGGGTATTTATGAACTGAGTCTTAATTTTGATTAACGTAATTATATAAATACAAAAGCAAATCATTCCCTGAAACAATGTTAAGTTCCTAGATACATTGTATCCTTCTTTACTTACAAAGGAATGATTTTTGTCAAATATCATTAATTTAGGAAACTTTGTAGTTTTACGGATTGTTGTTTGCATTCATTTAGCCCCCACGCATTTCATGATTTTCGTACGACCAAAAGAAAAATTTATGCAGTTTGTTTCATATACCGTAATCGACAAAATTCTGAACACGTTAAGCTTATTGTTCATAATTGATGTTATTAAGTGCAGCCTTGCGGTTTCTTAATAGTAATGTCTCCATTATTTTTAATCTCTTTTGTATTTGGAGGATGATATTATATACGAATTATCAAGAAGTTTATCACGGATGATTAATTGAGATCGGATGTAATTGTTTTAGAATGGTTCACTGTCAATCTTCTTGTCAATTTTGTGGTGGTGTAACCAATGTAACCGCTTACGGGTTTGGATAATTGAGGAGTACAGTTCTTCAAAGGAAATATAAATTTCTAAACGACACTGGCTCTCTGTAGTTTAGATTTTGCAGGTGAATTAGTTTTATTGACAATGATGTTGGCCGGTTTATATTTTTATAATGGATATGTAATTCAATTTTCTTGCTTAAATTGGTCCGTGTTCCAAAATTCGTATGATATTGCTAAGTGAATATTTTCCTGTTTGAAATTATTGTGCATTTTATTTTTGTAAGCAAATATTAACGTTATTGTGGTTGTCCAGTGTAAGTATTTGTAGTTCGAAATTTAACATACAGAAAATTCTATATGCATAAACTTTACACATTAAAACAAAATTAATTCTTAATAATAGCTAAAACTGATATAGCTGAAAATGCTCAAAAGAACAATACATTTGGACAATTGTGTTTCTAAACTATCTAAATCCGTAAACAATTTCATTGCCTACACCACCAAAAAATTGACCACATGATTGACATTGCGCTCTTCCCACAGCAATTCCACCCGATCTCTAAGGCCTATCCATGATATCAGTCAGTTAAGTGCCATACGAGATACACGCTTTGAGCGATCATGTCTCGAAAGAAACATGACTGACTGGGCCGAAGATTATCCCGCAGTAGGTTGTCATTAGGTTGTCATCTGGTTGCCAGCCAAGGCTAACGAACCCAATTTGTCCTATTATTTAACCCATAACTAGAGGAAAGAGACGGATTAATACCTCTCTTAAGAGTATATGTGCGTAAGTGAATGCAAGGAATCCAACTGGATTTCGAGCTCGGCTCCCCGATTTCCCGTTCCGAGCCTATATCCACCACAACGCACATATGTGATATTTACTGCACCTCAAACTGAACAGGTGACGAGGCTCATCCCTTGTTCCCTGTTTAGGATGTGGTTTCCGGCTTTCTCTTTTCCAATCTTCTCATTATTACGTAGCCCCTGCACATCAGTGGCGTTACCGCCTGCTCGGGATGATACGATTAAAAAAAAACAACGTACATCCGTGATATACTAGTCATAATACATACATCACAGCATCATCCACATGAGAAAAAAAAAGATTAAAAATAATGTTGGTATTACTAATAAAAAAGAAAAATCCTACACTTATTAACATCAATTATGAACATGGTAACAATGTGCTTACCGTGTTCGGAACTTCACATTCACAGTACTCTATATACATAAACTTTGCACATGTTTATTTACTCGTAAAACGAAATTAATTTTTGATAATGGCTAAAAGTATAGCCGAAAGCGATCAAAATTACAAAACCTTTGGACAACTCTTATATAATTTGAATGAAAGAAAATTTATACGAACACACAAAAAATTATATAAAAAATTAATGATAATAATTTCTCTGTCATTTTTAATGAAACTTGTATAAAAGGAGAATTGTTGGCGAAATATACAATATCTATATCTATCTATATATATATATATATATATATTATTCCGTCAAATTATCTATAAAAGAGTGATTATTTAAAGGTGTGGTTGGTGTAAAACTATGAGTATTAGTGTCATAATCTATTACTAAAGACTTTTTGTCACTTATAATTTTGTAAAATTGTATTTGTGTAATAGTTATAGTTTATCGCAAAGTTTTAAACTTTACTACAAGACATGAAGGATGACAGAAACAAGGAAAATGTGTCTGCACGGATGCGCGCAGGGTAGAGCCGTACTTTTCCAAAACTTCGATGCGGGATTCGTGTATATTTATTTATCGTGTGACTGATATGGTGGAGAAAGTCCAATGGCCATACGCCAAATACCCTCTCCTTATCCGGTCCACGGGAATAGATCGCGTTTGGCTTAAATACAAATAAGAAGCACCCGTGACAATCGATGCTTCAGACTGCCTTTATAATTTCCTTTCGGAAATGAAGATAACGATTCAGAGTTGAACTTTCACACAGAAAACGTATCTAAAATTCATTTTTGTTTTCGATTATAAAATAGCTACTTTCCGCCGATTCATTTTCGAATCTTCCAAGCGCCCTAAGAAATAAGAAATAATAGATGGAAATGGAAATTACAGGTTCAAAATAGAAAACACAAATTGGCTGCATCTTAATTCTGTTTTTGGTGGTTTTCTGTTTTTGTTTTTAGTAAATTTTCAAGATTAATCTGTTTTTGTTAAACTGGATTTAAATAGAATAAACACGAATGAAGAAAAAAATAAAATATGTTGAAATGAATGTTATTCATTTTAACATGACATTTTTCTGGTTAAAATATTTGAGACATTTTTTCTTTCGACAACATAATTTTTTTCCTCGTTTTCACATTTTTTTTTTACCTCAAGGCACACAGTAAATCTGCATGATTTCTCAAAATCAACATGGCCGCTAGATTCCGGGTAAACGGACAGACCTGCTGAGATTCATTTTATTTCTTTAATTATTTCACCCCAAGCAAGGCGATAATGCCACTGGGACGCAGGAAGTTACAGAAAGCAAAAGAGAATGCGAAATCTTTAATGAGGAAGGGCGAAGAAAAGGATAAAAAGGAAACAAGATTCGGGAATAAGGAACAAATTGATTCAGGTTGCATTTAAACTATTGAAGATTGTAGATGGCAGAGAAGCAGGCTATCAGTAAAGGTTTTCACAGGTTAAATGTTCGGGAAATATTCTATTAGACGATAATTGATGGTTGCAATAGTTATACAGTTATGGTTAGTTATGCAGTAAAACTGTGAAATGTGGTTGCCAGTCTAGTAACACGGTAAAATTATTGAGAATAATTGCCATGAAATATTTGTAGAAATGATAAAAGGATCGATTACATTAGAAACGTTTCTTTGAATTTTAAAGAATCTCGGGATATTTGTGTTTTTTCAAAACCCATAAAGCCAAAATTATACTTCAACTATACTAATCCTTCCACATGTAAAATCTGACGGAGATTATACTAATCCTTCCACATGTTGTGAAATCTGACGGAGAAAAAAATCTCTGTGTGCCATGTACTTTTAGAATGTGGGTAATCATAGCTTGGAGAATCATGATTGCCCAAGATCACCTAATCTGTCTTGTTTGTAGCCATTCCTCACTTATTTATCCCGGTATGTCTTTGCCTTCTCACAAAGGTTTCCCATTGTTTCACTTGATATTGAGAGTGTTAAACATTCAAAGTCTAATGCGTTCACAAAATTTTAATTATCTAATTTGATGCATGAATCAATTGTTATTTTTTTAAACTGAAACTATGCTGATTGCACGCTGTCTATCGTATTGGTAAATAGAACCACTTTTTCGTGCTTCCAGATTCTACGTTTATAAAAATATTATCTAGTATTCACTGGAGATTATATATTACATGTCATTTTACTTACTAAGAAAATAAATACTAAATTATTATTTCTAAGGAAATGTTCTATTCTTTGATGCATCTTTTCTGGAAGGCATCTTTTTTATTCCTATGCGCTATAAAGGTTTCTCACCTTCCGCCCAACTGCAGGTATGCTTGCTAACTGTCAGTGGAGAAGCTCTTCCGGATATTGAGGTTTTCTTTTAGTATAAGTAGCTCGATCGTAAGAGTCACAGGCTTTTTAGGTCTATCCGGAAGCGTACAGCACGCGGTCACCTGACTATTACAAGTGTCAAGGTTGCTTAAATGGTGATCGACAGAGAAGATGCATTTTAATGTGATGGCAACAAGTTCCCAAATTTTTACAGTTAGATCAACCAAATTCTACTCCCTCAGCTTCTTTTCTCGCGCTTCCAGCCTATAGAACTCGCTTCCATATACTTGCTTTCCCGATGGCTACAACTTTCAAAAATCTAAATGCAAAGTCAATTCCCATCTTTTATCTACTTAGCTCTAGCCGTTTCCATATCACCCCGTGTATCTTGTTATTTTCCTTTTTCTCTACCTTCGTAACTGTTTTCACTCCTTTTTTCATATCTTTCTTTTGCCTTTTCTCTTTCACGCCATGTAGCTGGTTTGTTTTTGTCTTCACACTCCCGCTGTGTCTAAATTTAACTCTCTGATGTAGACCCACACACATCAGTGATGATATCGCCTTGCTTGGGGTGAAATGATAAAAAACATACTATTTGTTTTGTGTTACACAGTCAGTAACATCGCTTAGTCTATCTAACTTAGCAGACGATTTTCCCGAAGTAGATTATCATTTTTTCCTGTGAATCAAATCTGTCCTGCTATTCAACTCATAGAAAAGGAGGGAGATGAGATTGGTTAGTACCGTTCCCATGAATATTTGCGCGTAAATGAATGCAACGAATACTACTGGGATTCGAACTCAGCTCTCCGATTTCTTGTTCGGAAGATTGCGCCACTTAAAGTGCTTTTGATTTACTTACTTAATCTTATAACTACACAGCGTGTAATATATTATGATGATTTTGTTCACCAATAATAAATTTTAGTAGATCACCCCTTTTATACGACCGAAATCGTTGAATTTCTTGTCCTATTTGATTATCACGTCCACAATACGTAGTTATCTAGTTGGACTACCTCTTTTACTGACAACCATATGTTCCCTGTTAATAGTCCTTTTTTTAACTTTTAATTCCTACGTAAATAACCTTCTTTGCTAATACTTCTTTACTAATGGCCAAAATATAATATTATTAAATGAACATTTCCGATGCGAATTCAGTTAATAATTTTCAGTTTAAGGAATTACAAATCCATCATCTTAACTGCATTTTTGTATATTTTTGTTGTGTTTTCTTTTATATTTTGATTTTAAATATCCTAGAAGTCAGCGATTTTTTCTCGTTTGATATCATGAAGTATATTATATATAAATATATTATATTATATTATATAGTGCGTGTGCTTGTTTGCGCAGTCTTTTCAATAGTAAAGATCATAAAGATGTTCATAACAATTGTAATTATTCGTCAAAACTCCATTGTTATTTATGTATTGACTTTTTTAATTGATTAACATCACTAGGTCGACATTTTTTTTTAATCATATCACCCCAAGCAAGGCGAAAACGCCACTGATGTGCAGGGGGCTACGTAAGAGTAAAAAGATTGGAAAAGAGAAAAACCGGAAGCCACATCCTAAACAGGAAACAAGGGATGAGCCTCTTCACTTGTTCAATAGATGTGGGTGGAGTGTGAACCGGGCGATAGTTTAGTCTATCTACTCCAATTAAATTTATAAGCATATGGGAATAAACACATTAATCATCCTTAATTTGTTTATTCGATTTAAATAGATATTGAGGCATATACAAAAAAATATTTAAGAATGGCAATTAAGCTTCATCGACACGATTATTTCTTCGAACCAATATTTAAAGAAGACTTAAAATGAGGGCTGGATTACGTACAGAAGCTTTCGAAACAAGTATGTTAGCCATATTTGAGATTACTTTATTTTATAAACATTGATGAAATTAGACATAAGAAAACTTCACATGCCTCGTGTTCCTAAATGTTATAAGAATTATAGCATTCGCAAACATTAATTGTTAATATCAAAATTGTTTAACTTATTCTAAGATTATCTTTCAATGCTAGGAATTTTCCTACTGAAGCTTCCATCGACACTGTGTACGCTGCTTTTATTATATTAGGTTGTAACATAAATTATATTGCATGTATTATATTAGGTAATAACACGAATTCGTTATTATTGTTAAGGTTATGCCACCGATAACAAATTTTAATAAGTGACTCCTTTCTCTTAAGATCATATCGCTTAAGTCTTCGGTTGTAACATAAATTTGTTATTATTTTTATAATATACTAGCATCATAGCCCGGCATTGGCCGTGCAACTCAGAACATTTTAATTTCTTCAACGGATAAACAAATACGTTTAAATTCGCTGCAGAAACTTAAAATATAATCTATACATATAAAAGGCAATCTGTAGAGTTGTGTGTGACTGCTTCCCATTCACGCCTACAGTTTTTAATATTTTATTTGTTTCAAGATTACGGGGGGAAATATTCACATTTTTTTTTCTGACCAAATGAATTTTTAAAACGTCGGAATAAAAATTAAATATAAAGTCTCATTATTTTTAATAAAAAGATATTTTAGTCGCGTTTGACATATGTAATATCTGTGACGTAATCTATCAACCATCTTAGATCTTAGATGTTTTACGGAGCAAATGTAAACAATCTGCACCATTAGCCAAAATGTGCGAAAGGGAAAATTACTGAGCTTAAACTCAAAAAGTATGTGTCGACCTGGCTTCCCTGTAGATATGTTTCAAAGTTTCAAATGCCTAGCATAAAAAATGACTCTTCCTGCTATTCCCTACCTTTACAAGAGCCAGAGGAGGCCAAAAATTGAGTTTCATTGCCATGTTTGGATGGAAGCTTCTCCAAACTTGATAGTCCAAAGGTTTTCTAAGCGCTTGGAGATGACGAATTATTCTCCCCACTAGCCAACTTCTCTCTCTTTCTCTCTCTCACACACACACAGAGAGAGAGAGAGAGAGAGAGAGAGAGAGAGAGAGCGGTTGGATGGTGCTACTTCTATCCATTTTTTTTTTTGCATTTTTTTTACTAAGCTTCTGCCAATAGCTACCACTCACAGTCATTTACGACCAAAATGGCAAAATAAGTTTATATTACGAAATGGCTTGTGAAGGTGAGTAGGGTAAGCTAGGTTAGAAAGATTTATTAATTTTTTGAAACTCGCTAAAGTTATGTATTTTTTTTTTACTATTTTTTGCTTGATTCTATGGTTCATTTGAACGAGTATTTTTGTAATTTTCAAAGAAATTTCTTTGGACTTTAACTACGTTAAAACTTAGTTAACTAACCAATTTTTCCCCAAATTGGAGTAGATAGTACCTACTATCGCCCGGTTTCACATTCCACCCCCTTCTATTGAACAGGAGTAGAGGTGATCACCTTGTTTCTTGTTTAGGAAGGGGTTTCCGGTCCTTCTACCTCCTCCTTCGGTCTTATTGGTAGTTCAATTGGAAGCTCTTTGCTGTTGGTGAGTGTGGTGGCAATGTCTCTTCATTCTGAGCGTACAGGGTTGGCAGTTTCCTGGTTGCTGCTTCCGACTGGTACTTAGGAGCCCGAACTCTTGCGTAGCGTCTTGAGAGGCTACTCTGATCAACAGTTGAATAATATCGGGGTTCCTGTAGAGCCATATTGCGCATGAACGGGCGTTCCTTCATGAAACTCTGGTGGGCAACCCCGAGGCCACATTATGCTACAAGCTGCGCCAGTCTCCATTCCTCACAGGCTGCAAATAGTAACCAACTGATTCGGCCATAGTCCTCTCTCCTCAACCAAAACACCTTGAAAAAGAACAAACAAAATACCAAAATCAAACCGGCTACTCGGAAAACGCCCAAACCTCTCTGTGTCTCTTTCACTAACATACGCGCTATCCGCACTAACTTTTATCGAGTAGAAGCATTCCTCCAAACTAACTCCCCTGATATCTTAGCCCTATGCGAAACTAAACTTGAACCGTCTATCCCCTCCTCTGAGTTCAATGTTCCTGGTGACCTTCCCCTCTTCAGGAAGGACTCCAACGTCCATATGCATGGTCTTAGTGTATATGTCAGTGAACACCTCCCCCTAGCTAGAGTAACATCTCTCGAATCCCTGGACCAATCTTTCATGTGCTTCCGTCTCTCACTTCTAAGCTCTGTTAGCTGTTACTTCTGCCTCTACCGCTCCCTCTCCTCCTCTGACTGTTCGGTACTTGACAGCATCTCTGACAATATCGACAAGGCCATCTGCCCATATTTTCGTGTTTGGCGACTTTAACGCCCACCACACTAAGTGGCTGGAAAACTCTGTAATCGACCCTGCTGGTGTCGACACTTTGAATTTTTCGATCTCCCAATCCCTTACGCAAGTGGTGGACTTCCCCACGCGTTTCTCCAGTAGCCCTAACGGAAGGTACTCGCTACTAGACCTCTGCTTCACTTCAACCCCAAATTCTTGCTCCACCAGACAGCACTGCCCTCTCGGAAACTCTGACCACGCCGTAATTTCTGTCAACATCTCGTTCCACTCCACCCCTACCCAAGAAACCCAGACCAACAGAATATGCTACTGCTATCAAAGAGCAGACTGGGATTCGTTCCGTGACATCCTCTGCGACGTCCCTTGGAACAATGTTTTTAGTCTTCCCATCGATGACTTTTCATCAGAGGTCTCCTCCTGGGTTAAGACTGGCATCGATGCATTCATCCCTGCCAGGAAATTTCAGCTTAAATCCTATTCGTCTCCCTGGTTCACGCCCGCTTGCTCAGCCGCCATTGCCCACCGGGATAACTTCTTCCGGCTTTATCGTAACCACATGTCGGACCAAAACAGGCACCTTTTCGCCTCAGCTCGTAATAAGTGTAAAAAGATACTTAACGAAGCTAAGATGCTGTTTGCTGCCAGGATGAAGCAGCGCGTAGCATTCTCCAAGTTCGGTACCAAAGACTACTGGCGCCTCTGCAAACGCGAGCTTAGCAAGAGTAAGTCCTCAATACCCCCACTAATAAACGAGTTTGATATCTTCACCTCCTCAGCGAACAAGGCTAATGCTTTTCCCGTAGATTCTCGACTAATTACACTCTGGATTCGTCTGGAATCCATACACCCGATTTCCCATCTAAAACTGAGGCCCAATTGAATGACGTCCACATCACGCCCTCGCTGATTTTTAGAATAATCTCAAAATTGGACCCTCACAAAGCGAGTGGTGGGGATGGAATCCCAATCATAGTTTTGAAGAATTGTGCCCCTGAACTCTCCTCTATCCTTTCTAAGCTCTACAACCTCTGCCTATCTTCCTCTTGCTTTCCTGCCTGTTGGAAGTCTTCTTCTGTGGTTCCAATATTCAAGAACACTGGTGAACCATCGGACCCCACAAATTATCGCCCCATCAGCCTTCTTCCGATCTTCGGCAAAGTGTTCGAAGCCATTATCAATGCCGAGGTCTTTCAGCATCTCACAGCCCACGGGCTCCTCTCGGGCAAACAGCATGGCTTCCGCTTCACCAGGTCCACTGCTGATAAGCTAACGACCATCACCGAGAATATATACCAGGCTCTCGACAAGAATGGTGAAGCCCGAACCGTTGCCTTAGATATCTCTAAAGCATTCTACTGAAACTGCGAAGCTATGGCATAACTGGTCTTTTGTTGGACTTATCCGGTCATTCCCCTCTAACCGCACACTGAAGGTGGTATTAAACGGACATGCCTCCCAGAACTACCCTACAAACGCGGGTGCACTCCAAGGCTCTAACATAGGTCCTACGCTCTTTCTAATCTATATCAATGATCTCCCCGATACCATAAGATCACAAGTAGGCACGTACGCTGATGATACCACAGTTTACTCTCCATGATGATTTGCGGTAAGTAACGCCTCGTAAAATTCAGTTCTTCAAAAACGAAGCTACTGTCAATTAACCACCACAGGCAACCGCAGCTCCCTCTCATTAGCATGGAACAGGCTTGCCTCTCAGAGAGTAAATCACTACTTCTGCTTGGCCTGACACTCTCAGCGGACCTCAAGTGGAATGACTACGTCGAATCCATTGCTAAATCCGCAGCTATGAAAGTCGGCTCTCTGTGCAGGGCCGGAAATTCTTTCCGCATGAATCTATCTAGCAATTATATAAATTCACCATCCGCCCATATATTGAGTACTGCTGCCACATCTGGTCGGGTGCTCCTTCTATTCTCCTCGGGGTTCTTGACAAAATACAGCGAAGAATCTGTAATGTGATTGATACCGACTTGGCTGACCGCCTGCAGTATCTCTCTCACTGGCGAGACGTGGCTTCCCTGTGCTTCTTCTATAAATACTTTCATGGCTTCTGCTCTGACGCACTTAAATCACTGATGCCCCCTAGATGTGAATTTGCACGAGATACTAGATTGGCAACTAGGTCCCACCTTTTTACAGTGAAACCGATGAAATGTAACCGTAATTTCTACTCCAACAGCTTCTTTCCTCGCACTTCTCGCCGGTGGAATTCCCTACCGCGTGCTTGCTTCCCCGACGGCTACAACCTCGAGGAGTTTAAATGTAAGGTCAATAGACACCTCCTAACACACTAACTCACACCAACTTTCTCCAACTCTCTCCCTATGTACATCCTAAATCGTCTATCACCCTCCTTCTGACATTTCCTATACCCAATCGCTCTATGTAACCCCCTGCGCTATAGTGGCAGTGGAATGCCTTGCTTGGGGTGACACGATTAAAAAAAAATAGTGCTCTGTTACATTCCCACGTTACGCCAGTTTAAAACTTCTTGGCATAGATACGCCATGTCACTTACATAGTAGCAAACTCCGCACATTACCCCCTTATTGTATCGGTGATAAGCATGTTTCACTTTTTTTTTTTTTATCATCTCACCCCAAGCAAGGCATTCCACTGCCACTATTGCGCATGGGGCTACATAGGGGAAGGTAAAGAGAAGGAGTGGATAGACATTGGGAATGTCAGGAGAAAGGGGATAGATGAGTAAGGATAGCGAGGATGAGTGTCGGGCAGATGGGAAGAGTGCTTGATAGAATGGGAGCAGGTTAGTGTGTTAGGAGGTGTCTATTGACCTTACATTTAAACTCCTGGAGATTGTAGCCGTCGGGGAAGCAATCGTTTGGAAGAGAATTCCACAGTCGGGAAGTGCGAGGAAAGAAACTGTTGGAGTAGAAGTTACGGCTGCATTTTATCGGTTTCACTGTAAAAGGGTGGGACCTAGTTGCTAATCTAGTATCTCGTGCAAATTCGTATTGAACAGCTTATTTCCCTTAACCACCACTTTGTGGAACCGATTCCCAAGTGCATGTTTCCCCGATCATTATAATCTTCACCTATTCAAGAACAGGCTTAACTGTTATCTTTTCCTATCTGAATAAATTGTCTCGTAGCATAACAAACTAGATCAAATGGTTTTGTATAGGCTGAACCTTACTGTAAAAACGTTCGAATGGGAATATAAATATATCTAATGTATTCGTTCTCGGTTGCCCAATAATTAATTCTGAAATTTCACCCATTACAACATCTGCATATCTATTTGGTACATGTCTACGAAATACTTTTTTTGCCACAGGATATAAATAAGAATATATATTAAATCCTTACTGAGCATTTTCTGGACCTGTCAGACAGTTAAGTGCAGTGCGTGATCAGGCGATCATGTCTTAAATGAGATATGACTGAATGGGCTAAAACATTTTCGCGCTGGAGTTTACCATTACATTCTACAGTAGACTGGTTACCAATCAAACACAATCTTTCCTGCTATTTAACCCATAGTTAGAGAATGGACGGCTTAATACTTTTCCCAGTTATATATACGCGTAAGCGAATGCAATGTGTTCAACGGGAAATCGAACTTGGCTCTCCGATTTCTCGTTTTGGGCCAATATCCACCACATTACAACGCACATCATAATTTTCATAATAGGCAGGTTTTAGGAAAAATAATGTCTTCTTTTTCTGTGCCGTGTATATTCAGGATGTAAACCTTCATGTCTCTTTACACTCTTCGTGGCTTTTATCAATGTTTCTATATTATATAGGGCTTACGGCCATATCACGTTGAATACACCGGTTTTCGCTCGATCACCGAATTTAAGCAACGTTGAGTCTGGTCAGTAATTAGATCTGTGATCGCTTGGGAATACCAGGTGCTGTAAGCGTATAGTGACGGATAAGCCTTGTGGTGCAGTGGATATTGACTCGGAAAGAGAAATCGGTGAGCCGAGTTCGAATTCCAGTTGAATATCCTGCATTCATTTAAGAACTGGTACCCTTGGGAAAGGTATTAATCCGTCCCTTCCCTCCAGTTATGGATTTAATAACAGGGTAATACTTGGGGACCCTGCCCTTCAGAAAACAAATCCCAATGGATCTTGATACTCGAAAAAAAAAAAACTAGACACAAAAAATTATTCAATTGTTGAAAGTAAAAGGTATTACCAGCAATAAATAAATAAAATTTAGTTGGCAATAAATGACCCTCCGAAGTTGATATGCCATAAAACAAAACAACCAACCAACTATATTATATATGCTACACTCTGGTTTCTCATATATTTATACGAAGTTATCAAGTAAATTACTCACTATTTACATCTGTACTTCTCTTCACTATCTCATGAGGACGTCAGCTTTTTCGGTATTCTCTTTCCTCATTATGCGTTTTAGAAAAATCAACAATCTCTTTGTTGGATTGTATGTATAAACGTTTCTTTTCCTTCAATATTACTTACAACTTCTTGGTTGCTCACATACAACCTTCATGGTATTCTCAGCATCTGTCTGTCGAAACAAATTTCAGTTTCCTCAAGTATCTTCTTCATCTTTAGAAAAAATTATCTAGCATTCACTGCCATATACAGGCACTGATATTACGCAGCATTTGAACACACTTGTTTTTTTTGTTTCTAATGAAACTCTCATGTTTTTATTTGTAATAATTTGTGCAGCTTCTGGGTGGCATCTTTTGCTATTTAAAACTGCTTCCAAATTTAGGCATCTCATTTTCCGTCTGCTGTCAAAACATTTCCGGTTATGTAAAATTCATACTTAATTCGGAATTTGTATATTGAGAAATTTCTCTTGATCAAATTACACATTCTCTTCTCAAAATTAATATTTCTCCTTTCGTCTTATTTTCTTTTACTATCTTGTCTAAAAGTTCATGCACTTGTCTTTCTGTGTCCGCAACCAATACTGTGTCATCTGCATATATTATGTTGTTAGGCATGTGTTAATCAAATATAAATGCCGTTTGGTCTTCAAGTTCTCTCCGGATTACCTCTCTGTATGGCTGGCTACTAGAGCGGCTTGCTAATCCCCGTTGCAGACGCCTGCTCAGACATATTTGTGTTTGTTCAACACCCACAGATACGAACTCTGGTATGTATTGCAATTATTCTGAGCAGACCTTAGTTACAATTTCCGAGAGATAGATAGATAGATAGATAGATAGATAGATAGATACAGACAGACAGACAGACAGACAGACAGACAGATCGTTATCTAGCCTGAATAAAATTTTGAACAAGTTTCTTAGTCGCTATAAGTTAGGGCTTGCTGTCGATCAGCCCCCAAAGGGTCTTGTATACCCAATTTCCCTTATTTGTATGATGCAAAATTGATAAATCCTACCATATATACTGTAATTTATGTCTATTCAGTTTATCAGGAGGCTGGTCGTGATTACGCAAGAAACAAGTTTCTGATATTGCTTATGAGGACAAAAATGTGGATTACGGGAATATTTTAACTACAACAGTTAAACTTTGCTTTACCAAAAGCATCGTATCATCGGCGATAGCAAGGAAAATGGCTTCGGGAATCTAACAAAAGACAATTTAAATTTGAGAAGAAAAATAAGTGTAACAATCAATGTTTTTAGTAAAGGGAGTTATAATCAGGTGAAACACGAAATCAATCTATTTAGATCTTATGGCATTCAACTAGTTCATCGTTTTCTTGATGAGGACTACAAGAAAGATGTTTCTGAATCAACATCAACGCATACCGTGGAAAATATCATGTTATAGGATTTCTACAAGTTAGAGATTCTACTGTGAGCTGAATTTCATCAAAAGATTTATGAAAAAGTAAGTCTTACTGCAAAATAGAGAATGAAAATATGTTTTGAAAAAAACGTAGTTTCAGCATGAAAATGATCTAAATTATTCTGCTAAAATGATTAGTTTTTCTGAAGAAGTAAAATACACCCTTCCTTGATTGGACAATTACGAAGACATACTTAAATGAAAATATTACTTGTAGAATGTAAGAAAAAAAATTAGAAGAATAATTCCAATCAAACAGGAGTGTTGTGAAAGAACGTCTACAGTTAGTATCTAAAAAGATTCCGTAGTGTCAATACTGGAACTGAATATTGTTTATTAAATACTTTTTATAAGTACGTAATATATATATATATATATATATATATATATATATATATATATATATATTACTGAAAGGTTTATTAATAAATACCAAATGATAATATCTAATTTGGTTTTTAATCATTCAGCTATAAGCATGAAAAACGGTTAAGGTTGTTTTAGAAGAGATTTGATTTTATAGATTTTTTTAGGAAGAGAATTGACTATTATGAATATATTTCAAGTGCAATAAATATATTTATGGTAATTGTTCTAATTAATTGGTAATTATTCCTCTTTGGAAACTAAACTTTACTAATTTAAACTTAGTATTAAATCGACCGCTAGGTCGCATCATTTGATAATTGATATGAGTAGATATAACTGTAAGTCCTATGCTAACAGTTTCTTTTCTTGCACCTCTCGCTCGTGGAAAGCTTTTCATTTAAACTGTCGTTATCTTTATCTTAAAAAAAGTAACTGCAGTGCCAATCGTTATCTTCTGTCCTTCTGTTCATTTATTGTCATTTCTCCTTATAAAGCTCATATTTCTATTTTTTCACACGTAGTAACCTATTCGAATTCCAGTTGAATTCATTGCATTCACTTACGCGCAAATACCCTTGGGAAAGTTATTAATCGGTTTCTTCCTTCCAGTTATGGGTTAAATGACAGGACAGATTAGGTTCTATAGCTTGGCAGACAACCAGTCTATTGCAGAAAGTAATGGCAACTACTGCAGTATAATCTTCTGCCCGGTCAGTCATGTTTCTTTCGAGACATGATCACCCAAGCGTGTTTCACGTATGGCACTTAACTGACTGAGTAACCTATTGGGTCTTTGGGTCTGTCATTTCAGGAGATGTGCCGTACGTGCCACATCTGAAAATACGGGTCGGCAACGATCATTTTACCCATAGCTGGAGGGAGAAGAGACAGATTAATACGTTTCCAATGGTTATTTGCACGTAAGTCAATGCAGCAAATCCAACTAGAATTTGAACTCGACTCTTCGAGTTCTAGTTCTGGGTTGATATCTACTGCACCACAACGGATATTCATTGAGTTGTTGTCTCTAAAAAAAGATTTGATGACAAATTACATTTTTATCTCTCAATGTTTTAAAATGGCAAAAGATGCTGTGAACTTATTTTTCGAGGAAACATTTGAAATGAAATCTATTACATATATATATTTATGAAGCATTTAATGAAACATTTACAGAGAGTAAGGAAAAAAAATAAAAGGCGTTGAAGCATGTGAAACGTAAAAAAACAATTTCCCATTCGATAATATAAAGTCATTAATGATTTAATTTTCTAAAATAAAGCGCTAAAATTCATTAAAATGAACAACTAGAATGGCTCACAGCAAGTCAGTTTTAATTCTGTGAACAAAACCGATTGAATGAACGAATTTATAATGCAGAGCTAAGTGAAAATTTAAATGTACTGCTTTTGCCCTATGTGATCAATATTGTATAATATATATATATATATAGGAAAAACTACTAAAATGTTTGTTTCTGATGGAACGCCGAGGCTGATCTGAAATATCAAATATATATATATATATATATATAAATACTGTCAAAAAATACATTATTAACTTACAACGTTTTAGTAGTTTTTCATATACATATTAAGACAGTCTACGTGGATTATCACTATATATATGAACTATAATTTATTTCCAGTTAGTTCTAGAGTTAGTTTTAGCGTACATCTTTTCAGACAACAGTGGTCTGAAGAAAGGAATGTTAAAATTTACCCGTCGAAATAAATTATAGTATATAACTACTTTAGATGATGTGCTAAGTTGTCCTTTATGTATATCCTATTGTTTTGGATAATATATGTTGAGCGCTTTATATATGTCTCTTTGGTATTTTATATTAAACATATTATTTTGGACCATCCTCTTCATTTATGGATTTGACATCATTGTATATATACAATTATATATATATATATATATATATATAGTCATCCTCAGAAAGATCAGTTTCGCTGTATCACAACTCATCAGTACGGTTATACATTCGATTGCTTTTAACCCAGGATTGAATTCCGACCGAATTGGCGTCAGTCGGCGATTCTACCTCTGAACTATGGGCGCTCGGTAGAAAGAGGCAGACTTTTATTGAATTTTTTTCTACATATGAGGTTTCTAAGCAACAAGCCACCAGACTACACACATATATGATTTGATTATTGTATTCCATTAATATGAGTGAAAGGTTGTCACTTAGATGACTGATATTAACTTCAGAATTCTGACACCAGACAATTGTAGGCGCAATTTCCCGTCCACTACTCGCGGGCACTTTTTTCCCCAGTTTACTGTTAATATTTCCAGATGTTTGTCTTTTAGGCTTTTATGAATTGTTCATTTACTTGGGTTTACGTTACTACGGGTATTAGCAGGTGTTGGCTCTCATATATATTTCGTCTCTGTTTTTTTTTTTCCACAGCCTTCCTTTTCTAGAATTCTTTTATGTGTTGACAAGATTGTTGTTTTTTCAAGAATTGTCATCGTTTTTATAATGTTGAATGTTTATACATAAAAGTATAAACACACTTGCGCCAACATACATTCGTATATATATATATGTATACACGCATGCAAGTCTGTATGTAAGTCCCTATGCACACGCAGGAATGTCCGTATAAAAAAATACCAAAAATCAGTCAGTCAGTTTAGGGCCAAACGTGATAAACGCTTGGGCAATCATGTCTGGAAAGAAAAATGACTGAGCAGAAGTTTTACCCGTAGTAGATTGTCATTACTTTCTGAAATAGACTAGTTACCAACTAAGAATTCTTCTTCGTTCATTGGCCTTATCCTTTCAAGACGTAGGTGATCATGGTTCTCCACGTCTCCCTATCCCTGGTGGCTCTTAGTATGTTTGCTCCTGTTGCACTTCGTAAACCCCGTTCCGTCATCCACCTGATCAGGCTCTTCAAATATGTTATCAGTTGCCTTTCTCTGTCTATTTTTATTTCTATCTGTCTTGTCAGTATCAGGTTCGCCATCCTTCCTCATTGCATGTCCCAGGAACTTCAGTTTTCCGTTCCTGATGCTCACTACTAATTTTCCATTCTTTCAAACACCTCATCGATGCTTGCATGCTCGGTCCACGATATCCGCAGCAATCTTCTGTAGAACCACATTTCCGCTGCTTCAAATTCTTTCCTCACCTTCGATGATATTGTCCAGCATTCACTGCCGTATTGAAGAACTGACATCACATAGCAATATAAAACCCAATCTGCACTGCTATTTAACTCATAGCTAGAGGGAGAATTGAGAGATTAATATTATTCCCAAAGTTATTTGTGCCAAATTGAATGCAACTAGTAATCGAACTCGGCTCTCTGATTTCTAGTTCCGAGCCGATATCCACTGCACCACAGCGCACATCCAACTTGTTAAACTAAAAACCGATAAGAAGAAAAAACCCAAAGACCTGCAGTTTGCTTAACCATACAAAAATAAACATTGCGGAAATAAGCAAACAAATTTTAGATAAAATTATTTTAAAAAATAAGGAACATATTACGCATAAACCAATGGAACAATACTAAACACAAAGAATTTATTTAAAAAAGTTACCAGTAAAAAAAACTACTCCTTCGTAGACCCAAATACAAATGACACCTATCCACCAATGAATACACACTAAACAATGCATTAATATTAGCAAGATAATAAAACAATATTATACAATCATAACAAAATATAGACAAAAAGCGAGATAATAGTAATTATAGTATTAATGATTTTAACAATAACATTGACGTACCAATGTGTTTCATTAGTAGCATAGAATTATGCGAAATCATAGGTATATACATTAGCAATAAAATACAAATACTCTTTATAAAAAAGACAGTTTTATACAGGGACGTCGGCTTATTAATCATAAGAAACATTATGAGCAGAACTACAAAAGAAATAAGAAAAAATAATAAATAGCTTCAAAATCCTTGGATTTACTATAAATACGAAATCCAATCAGAAAATAGTACATTTCATAGGCATAACATTCAACCTAAACAACGGAACCTGCAAATCATGCAGAAAAACAAGCAGCAATCTAATGTGTACTAAGGAAAACGCTACCCACCCACTACTCATATCTACAAATAAAGAATCTCAGGAAATTCTATCAGGCTCAAAATATTCAATTAAAATTATATACGAATCAGCACTTAGAAACAGGGGATATTTAACAAACTAGAATAAAAAAGGAAAACAAAAGCAACAGAAAAATAAATGTAATCTAGTTCAACCTCTTTATACGAGAACAAAATTAAAACAAAATAATTGAAAAAATCTTCTCCCAAAACACCAAACTATCAAAAATAATGCAAACGTCTAACCATTAACATAATATACAATGCTACCGTAATAAATAATACGAATAGAGAATAATGAATTTAAACATGCACCACTGAAACAAATTTAACGAAAATTATAAACCCCACATAACGTCATTTAAAACAGGAAAATACACACACAACACTTCAAAATACATCAAAGTATATATGGATTAAAAAATAATAATGTCCCTACACAAATCAATTGGGCAATCTTAAAACAAAACTGCCACACATAAGATCAATATTAGAAAATAAAAATTAGGCTTTGGGGTAAAACTAGCAACTAATACTTTTAAAAATAAATGTAAAAAACGAAACAATGGGCAACTGTAGACACATAAATAAATATTTACTTTCCCACCTAAGCATTAACTAAAACAACATACTGTAAATAAAATAAATATAATATACATTTTAAATGAATTAACAAACGGAAAAAAAGATACGATAAATCACCATCTTATTACAGATAGAAACCATAATCTTATTATAAATTTAACTTTCTAAACCACGCCTCATTCAGTGAAAAGTCATAAAGCGGATAACTCTATGCAATAATAATAGCAAAAATTTTAAATTATATTTACACGATAACTAAGAATAGTCAGTTCTAAAAATTACAAAATAAAGTCTTAAACAAGACAATGGAAATAATAGGTTAAGTAAATAATTAAATTACCACGAATGCATTAAATTAAACATATAAATATAAATGAAATAAATATAACAAACTTTTAAGTAATAAACGTAAAATCCATCAACAATTAAAATTTATAATTATTACAAAACAAAAAATCTTATATCTATATTTGCGGCCATGTATGTGTATACAAATGTGCGTGTAAGCCTTTGCATATGAGTACGTACATATATATATATATATATGCAATCGCGCATTCATGTATGTACAGAAATCCAAAATCTCAAAATGATCAGTCAACACAACTAAATTCATGAGAAACAAAGAACGGAGAAAATTTTACAAAAAGAACAACGAAACGAGAAAATGGCTATAACAGTCAACACCAGCTAATACGCGTGGCAACTTAGAAATTCATAAAAGTGTAAAAAACCAAAAATTTGGAAATATTAACAGTAAATTAAAGAAAAGGCCCTGAAGAGTGAACAGAAAATTCTGCTTACGGATCTCTGGAATCGGAATACTGAACGTAATATCAAACAGCTAAGCGACAACATTTTACTCATATTAATTCTGTTAATGATCGATCTCTAATATCGGGCACGTTATTACAGCGCCAGCTTACCCTAAATGGCTTCTATAAGTATTCCACTGACTCTCACGAGATATATATAAGCACATATATGGTATCTTGAAATTTTTTCGTCGCAAGTATCTTCCCACAGATGTTGTATATTTTTATTCCTTATTCATCAGCTGGAGATTTTTTTTCAAATCCATATATATATATATATATATATATATATATATATATATATATTGCGTCTTTTTATTTATCATACTTTTATATTGGATGGATGTTTTTTTCTAAATCTGTGATTGACCCAAAGCTCTCCATGCTGTTATATCAGGAAAACAGGTACAGTGGCAATCGCATCTTTCCTAACATATATTTTCCTGTTTATTCGATCGTGCATTTATGTTTACCTCGGATACGAAGTAATCGTAGGGTTCCAATAAAGTATGAGGCAGGAAAAGGCAGATGGGAAAATTTGGGGATCACGACATTTGCGCAGTTTCATGATTTAGAAAAAGGAAGAAAGACAAACACAAAATGATGAGATTCGTGTATGAATTCCGTCAACATCAGTTTTATTCGAATATTTTTTTTACTTATAATTAAAATAAAAAATTCAAATACTTTTGTTTCACAATCATGAAGAAAAAATACTCAATAATTTGTATTTAAATATAATGAAAAATAATCGGAATAACGTAACTGCAATTTTATAAAAATTAAATTTTGTCCTGTTTAATTCTTAAACAAATGATTTTTTTCAAGAATTATCAAGATGTGTTGTTGGGAGAAGTTTAGCTTAGAAATATCACAGGCCCTTACCAGCCTGTTTAATTTATTTTTCTTTCGTATGCTTAGACTGTGTGTGCATTATAACGTTTTAAAAGTGGAACGGTAAGCCAAGTTCATAAGACAACCTCGTCTGTTGCATTCAATTTCGTATTAATCTCTGTTGACAAAGCAAAAAATCACATATTATCAAGAATAGGCGTGTTTGGAAAGCATTGATCAGTTAAGATATTGAAATAACTTCCATTATTTAGTGGAAAAAAAAACAATGACCAAAACACTGAAAGCTGAGTAATGCAAAAAATGCGTTTTCTCACTGAATCTACATATAAAATTATATGACCTCTGTTTTTCCGTGTCTTATATCCTTAAAATAACTAGGTCCCACCCTTTTACAGTTAAACAAATAAGATGTAACCGTAAATTCTACTCCAACAGCTTCTTTTCTCGCGCTTCCCGCCTGTGGAACTCCCTTCCACAACTCTGCTTTCCCGACAGTTACAATCTCCAGGTTTTTAAATGTAGGGTCAATAGACACCTCCTATCACACTAACTCCCAATTATTCTCAGAACACTCTCATCTACCCAACACTCATTCTCGGTATCCTTACCGCCTATCACCCACCCTCTGACATTTCCTATATTTAATCATCCTTTCTCCACTCTATGTAGCCCCCTGCGCAGTAGTGGCAGTGACATGCCTTGCTCGGGGTGAAACGCTTATAAAAAAACAAAAAAAAAACATTACCCGATAAAAACTAAATTTGAGGGAGAAGTGTAAACAGGCAAGAGGGTTTTAAAAGTAAAGTTGATTTTACTAAGGTGTATAGCTTAGTGCGACAATTATTCATTCATTTTTTTAAGTTTAATGTTTATTATTTAAAATACAAAATACTCCCCCAATTATAAAAAAAAACAATTTAATGATTAAAATAACAAATAATTATTTAATAAACATGCAATGCTTTCGTCAATATTCTTGATCCGATATTCTTTAGTCTTAGCTGCTTTTAATCTCTGCACAAACATTAAGTCCTGAACATGTCGACTGATAAATTGCCTAATTAAATTATTCACACTGCGAATTTACATTTCTCGCGTATGTGACGAAATCTTTGTTTCCTTGTTTTTATGATGTTCAAGCATTGATATCTTATATGAAACAAACTGTTGCTTTTATCAAAGGTTGCTGGTACAATCTTTATCGTTTCTTCAAAAGAGATTTCTAATTTTTATTTTTGGCAGTATAAAATTCGAATACTTTGGATTTTATTCTGTACCTATTTTTTGTAACAACTAGGTGATTTCCTCTTTATCAGGATATTGGGCAGATTATTTTTTAAACGTTTTGTATCCAGGAAAATAAACTGGAAAAGCGGCAACATTTCCTGGGTCACATTTAAATTTTGATAAAGAATTAGGTATTCCTTTGGTTGAAAACATCTTAAACCTCGTTTCTCAATAGTCAGTTAAAGTGCCATACGTGATACACGCTTGGGCAATCTTGACTGACTGGGCAGAACATTATCCCGCAGTAGGTTGCCATTGCTTTCTGCGGTAGACTGGTTGCCGACCAAGGCTATAGAACCCAATCTGTCCTGTTATTTAACCCATAACTGGAAGGAAGAGACGGATTAATACCTTTCCTAAGGGTATTTGCGCGTAAGTGAATACAATGGATTCAACGGGAATTCGAACTCGGCTCCCCGATTTCTCGTACGAGCCGATATCCACTGTACCACAACGCACATCCTTCTCAATAGTACTTTTAAATAACACAGCTTTGCATAAAAATTATGGTGTCTTTACTTTGTTGTTTGTATAATTGCCTCAATTGACTAGAAAAATCTTTTTTTGACTTTTCTCATTTTTCTTGCTGCTACATGCTAACATATGAAGCCTTACTTAATTCTGCGAATTCTTCCATTTTGTCACAAATTTCAAGTGAGTCGAATCCTATCTATTTTTAATGTTATTCCTTTCGAAAAAACAATTCTTACTATTTTAAAAGGATAAATCTTTAGAAATACCAGATTTGTTGTTGTTATGGTTAATAACAGTATAATCGAACACTTTTGTGTAAGTTCTTATTAAGAATTTGTCATAGTTACTTGTCGTAAATATTTTCGATGTGAATCCTTCGAATCCGCGTTCGTAACTGTTGTATCATTTTAAAGGGTTATACAATACTTTGTAAAGAGGTCATATACGTACACGGCACAAATGTGTCGAACAGCTTTGGCATCTCCGTGTCCTTGATTAAAACCAAAGAAAAGATTGATGTCGAACATTCATTTTAATTGCTTTTTGCGTTTAATCTCAAATGGGTCTTTAATCTGAATTAAATTTCAAAAACTTTAGATAAAAATTTCGCAGGATAACCAGAGCTAATAAGAAGCAAAAGAAAAGCTAGTGAAGATGACTCTAAGATTATCTACAGAACATAAGAAAAATGTACGAATATATTTCAAAACATAATATTAACGATTCAACGATGGTGACATTACGTAAATTTCGAAATTACCTCATGTCGCTCTCTTTATTATTTGTCTGGTTGTCCAATGCCGTTCCTTTTTATTGACGTGGATGTTAGTTTCTGTATGCATGCGTGTGCTTGCGGTTAAGCGTTCGTGTGTAATGAAAATCCTTATCAGTATTCATATTAGTTCCCTCATGTTTTACGCAGCATTGGCATTGTGACCTCCTGTTCCCCTTTTAAGTTTTCTTTCTTTACTCTCTTTTATTTTTGCAGTACATATCAGCACAAAATTATGTAAGCTTAGATTGATGAAAGAAATCGTGTATGTCAAGCGTTACGAACCTTTGATTTATTGAGTAGTTATGTGGTTAAATCAAAGAGATTTACTTATCGCTTCCTTCGCGTGTGGCTTGTCTTTGAGATATATATTGATTTAATAAATTTTATTTTCCTTTCCTGTTTGTTGACCTTACAAATGGCGCATTTTTAACGAGTGACTGACCTGCGTAGAATATTTTTCGGGTCGTTTGCAGACGTATAAATGTTTTAGATATCAAAGAAATCGATCGAAAACTGAAGTTTGACTTACAAACACTCTCTCACTCTCTTTCTGTTTCTCTGTTATATATATATATATATATGTTTCTCTGTTTATATATATATATATATAGGTAATAAAGTAAATGGCGAGGAAAAGCCAACAATATTTACTTAATATAAAATAGTGTTAAATTTGAATTGAGAGCTCAATAGACGCTATCCAGGGCAATATGATATTTATAAAGGAAAACTCAGCACATTATGTAGAGTGGTTATCAATTATAATTAATTTCTATGAAGTAAATTAACGGATTTCATCAGAATACATCCATATTTCTTTCATTCGGTATTTAGATATATAGTACATAAAAAATAAAAACTTTTTACAAAATTTGGGACGGGTAACTCACACTAAAACAAGGACCAATATATTTATATACATATGTCTACAAATTCTTCGTTGTTGACTTATTAATTCAAATGTTTACAGAAGACCCAGTTAAATGTACTACCCAGGATACCATTTAAAATATTTATTAACATAGTTTTTGGTGCCACGGATCCTGTCTCAGCAACGGGATGATAAATCCCAAAGAAGATAAGATGACTCGATTTTCTTCACTCTGGAAACAAAATTCGATACATCTGTGTAGCTTTGCATACATTACCATTTGAACGGCCGTCTGTGAAAATCGTATCTGTATATTCACAATATGAATATCATGACATTGTTAAACAGAACTCAGATAACTCGCACCTACACGCGTTAAATGTTGAAAACGGACGGGCTATAATATACACGAATGACAAATGTAACCTAGTCAACATTGCAACACAGCGTTATCTACCTTAAACATTCTTTAAGCTTAGTAACGAACATATAGTAATATAAACTTTTAGCGTGTTATGTATGAGCTGCGTATACACAATCCAGTCACGAAAAAAACTAAATTTATTACTATAGAGTAATGCAATTGGTAACTGCTTTTTTCACAATTTCCTCTTGCTCAATCGTAAGGAGAGCATAATAATCGTCATCCACATATAAGCCTGTTTCGCTGTATCACATCTCATCATTGTGGCTAGACAACCAATAAGCCTCCGCCCGGCTTCGAAACTAGACCGATTTGGTGTCAGTCGGAGTCGCTAAGCCCAAAGCCATAGGCACATAGAATTAGAGAAGGGAACTTTTAGCGTGTTATAAGTAGGCGGCATATACACACGCCAATAAATTTTGATTTTAAAGAAGTTTAGAACAAAGATTGGTGTATGTTTCAGGAGTTTAATGGTGAAAAGGCATTTTTGGCAGACAGATTTCGTGTCACAAAATGCTCGATATCAAGATACGGATAGAACGTTAATAAAATTAATGACGGGAATAATGTCATTTAGCTCAGCTGTATTATTTAACTCATACAAATTTCGAATTTTTGAGGAATCATTATTGTAATATTTTCACCCTTTGTTTTTTCCTAGCTTTTTTTGTTGTTTTTTTCTTGGAGAGAAACAGATGACCTGAAGAGTGAAGATATTACAATACTGTGCTGCCCTCACGAGTCTTCAAAATCAGCATAACTGAAACTAGACTGTTCTCCTAAATGACAACTTTTTCCACATTAACATATACATATATATATATATATATATATATATATATATATATATATATTATTGTCATCCGCAGACAGATTTGTTTCGCTGCATCACAGCTCATTAGTACGGTTAGACTCCTATTGCTACATAACCCAGGCTGGAAACCCGACCGAATTGGCGTCAGTCGGCGACTCTACCCCTGGGCCACGGGGCGTTCGGTGGAAGAAGGCAGTCTTTTTATTTTTAGCGCATATCATATTACGCGCCCAATAGCTAATGTGTTCAAATTCATTTTTACTGAATGAGCAATGCGTATATATATATATATATATATATATATATATATATATATATATTAATAAAATGTTTCATTAAATAATATTGACAAATTTTGTCTATTTGTTTTGGGTAATTTTTTTACATTGTCTGATAGTTGAACAGCATTATCATTAAATGAAGAAAAAAAATTACATAATATTACTAATCTAATCTAAGCTTTCGGCTTACATAAGCCGTTTTCAAATGTGTCAAATTACATTATATAATATAAACCACAAAATGGCTTATATAAGCCGAAAGCTTAGATTGGATTTAATTAAAAAGTATGTAAGTATATTGTAATTTTCTTTCTACATTTAATGATAACGCTATTAAACTTATCAGAGAATATGAAAAGATTTACATAAAATAAATAGACATCGATATTATCTAATGAAATATGCATTAAAGAAAAAAGGCTGCCTAAATACACAAACAATATATATATATATATATATAGTCATCAGCAGACAGATTTGTTTCGATGTATCACAGCTCATCAGTACGGTTAGACTCCGATTGCCTTTAACCCAGGATTGAAACCCGACCGAATGTATATATAACCAATATTATTCACAGTTTACATGTTCTGTTGTTGATCTACCTAACTTCGTAAACAATTATATCGGCCATGCAACTACAAAAATGACACGAAAACTTACGCTGCATCTCTCAGAACAAAGCTTAATTTGCTCTCATTTAAACACACACAAAGATGTACAAAAACCCTTTCCGCAACGTAGATTAATCCACATGCAAAAAAAAAAACCTAGAAATAATGGAGACACTATTGATAAAAAAGAAAAAAAACTAACACTCAATAATATCAACTACGAACACGCTAACAACGTTCTTACAGTTTTCGGTACATAAAACATTTACACTACTGTACAAACATACATAATAACACATTCTGTAAAATGTAAAATAACATCCATCGTTTGCAATAGAAAAAGTATAGCCAAAAGCGATCGCATAAATAAAGCATCTTTTATGTAATTAATATCCCCAAAAGAAAAAATCAAAGATTGCATAAAAACCTCAACCATAATGCCTAGTCTGCCTGTTTTAATATATATATATATATATATATATATATAGTCACCCGCAGACAGCTCTATTTCGCTGTATCACAGCTCATCAGTTCGGTTAGACATCCGATTGCTTTTAGCCAGAATTGAAAACCGACCGAATTGAAATCACTCGGCGATTTTACCTCTAAGATAGTGGCGCCCAGTTGAAGGAGACAAACTGTTAGCATGTGATATACCATGTAAACATACGCCAGGAGCTAAGAGTGCTCTGAATAAACTATGCATCAATGTTAAAGTAGCTACTGCTTTTTTCAAAGTCTACTATTCTTCCAGATTGCTCAATCAGTGTGGGAGAGCGTAAAGAAAGAAAATATATATGAAAGTGATATATATATATATATATATATGCAAGAGAGTATATATATATATATATATATATATATATATAGAAGAGATATATATATATATATATATATATATATATGCAAGAGAGTATATATATATATATATATATATAGATAGTATATATATATATATATATATATATAAGAGAGTATATATATATATATATATATATGCAAGAGAGTATATAATATATATATATATATATATGCAAGAGAGTATATATATATATATATATGCAAGAGAGTATATATATATATATATATATATGCAAGAGAGTATATATATATATATATATGCAAGAGAGTATATATATATATATATATATGCAAGAGAGTATATATATATATGCAAGAGAGTATATATATATATATATATATATATGTAAGAGAGATATATATATATATATATAAGAAAAATGTATAACCAATTTTAAAATGTCGAACCCTTTCATAATGAATGCGACACAGTCAGCAGTAAACATAAACAAGACGCACAATGCTCACTGCTGTGTCAAAGCTGTTCACAATTGTGACTTTTGAACTGCCTAAGGCTTCATTATACGTGATCTTGTCGCTTTTATGATTAAAGGAGTTATTATCATCATCAGAAAGCGATTATGTTATTGAAATTACATTCTTAAATCTATTCATTTATTTTTCAATAGCAGAAATGTGTGTCTTTAATATGAAAATAGGATGTCTGATTGATTAACCAATTTTTCTACACCTTCATAATGACTCATGAATCAATGCTACAGACGAATAATGAATATTTTCTGATGTTGTCTTCTTGGAGACTTTCGTTAATAAGTAAATACATTTTGCTTTTTCGTCGATAAGAATAAATTTTGGATGCTAAACTTTTTCTTTATTATTTCATAATTAACATTTTCTGTTCTATAACTTTTAGTTATTTATTGCGTAAATTTAGTTTGTTTAGAGAATGTTATCGGTAATTCTTATCATGATCTAACCTACAGAATTTTAAATATCCCCTTATCCAATAAATTCGGTAACAATCGACACTTATTGATCACAAAGTTAGCATTACTGTTTCTTTCAAATTATAAAATCTTTTTAAAACTCTTTTTCAAGAGAATAGTAATCTTAAGTTCACTAATAATTATCGCTCTTTCTAGGATTAATAAAAGATTTATAAACTTATTGTTTAAGACAGAGCAGAAAGCCATTATCTTGATTATAACTTCGTATACCCCTTCTAGTTACATATGCTCTCTAAGTTAGTTGTGGTTACTAACTTAAGTTGGTTTTGATATTTAGTAAATCTTGTTTCATTTTTTTATTCTACAGCGCGAATTTTAGGATGTAATGAAAGATTGTTTCTTTAAATTTAAAAAAGAGAATGTATTCTATTTAATATGAGATAAATTTTGGCAACCCGATTTTTTATGAGAATATAGTATATTTTATTGACATAAAATATTGTAGAAAACAGCTTAAATTTGTAATAATCTTTTCAGTTATATCAGGTATCAAAAACAATACTCTGTAAACTGAAAATACATTTCAGCAAATCGTTGTAACACCAAAATTCCAACAGATTAAATATATGAAAACTTTTGGGATTTTAAGTAAATGTAGCTATAATATTAATGTATTTATACATCATGAATAAAGTAGAAAATTCTATTTAAAGAGCATAAGAAGAAGTACAACTTCTTGTTGCAAAGTCAAGCATGGAGAGGGCGGATTCCAAGTTTTGATTTTTAAAAGAGGTCTAAGCTGGAATAACTTCAAAATTGCGCACACATTAAAGTTATGCTTGGCATTCAATATTTTAAAAGTAAGAATATATTAAACTCACTGTACTATAAATTTTAAGAGTCAAAATACCTTTTTTCCGGATGTACCATTTTTGCTGAAGTATTTATTAAGTTAGCATCGAATAAGGATCTTTCAAATTTTATAAGCGAAAGATATGGCATAGATATTACACAGATGTATAAATTGAGAATTCAACTGTCCGCACTAACTGTCGAAATTTTAGAAAGATCTTACAATTGGATATTTTTAAGAGTGGTGCTGCATATTTGTATTGACGATTTATTATGAAAATCTTCTAAGACAAACATTTCAACGTGATTCACAAGTTAAGATATCAAATGTTTATAATCAACTTCATCTGAAAGTTAATTCTTAATGGTTTATCTTCTATGGCTGCAAAACGCTTACAAGAAAACAAAGTACAATTTTCCCCACTTCATACCGCCGTTAAGTATTAAACAATTATATAAAAAAAACTATCAAACATCAACTGATTTGTCTTCTAAGATGTTAAGTGTCAATTTTGGCAAGTCGCGCTATTTTGAAATCAGCAAAAACTGACACTAAACTGAGGATACCAGAAACTGAGCACGTGAGCAAGTGTTGCAAAGGATGCAAACGATAACTCGCGTTTATCATCAGAAAACGACAGCTGGGTTTTCCTAGGACACGTAATAAGAAAAGAGGACCAGGATAATCTAATAATCACAGGACTGATAGAAGGAAAGAGAGACAGTGGAAAACAGTGCGAGACATATTTGAAAGGGTTGAGCTAATTGATAGGGGAAGGGGGTTTGGAAGAGATACCAAGATGAATGATATTAAGAGTGACAAGAGACAGGGACAAATCGAAGTCCATGAATCCTACGTCCTGAAGGGAAAGAGCACATGAGAAAGAGAAAGTCCTGAACTAACAGGTTAAAGAAACTAAGATTTTCGGTTATTTTATTTCTCCCATGTGAATAAAACATACCAAAATGCTGTTAAAATATTAAGATGGTGTCAAAGGAACATTCGATATGCATTTCCTTATATATATATATATATATATATATATATATATATATATAGTATAAAAAAATGAAAGAACACGAAGATTATAACCCACTGTTCATGCAGTCCTTTTATAAAGAGTGCTTCATACAAAGTACAGTTTAATATTTTAATTTTGTTATTACAATGGTTTATAAAAGCATTCTATCACTACATAAAAGTTTTCATGTTTCTGAACAATACTATTCTTCTTCAGGTGATATGATTAACATATCACCTGAAGAAAAATAGTATTGTTCAGAAACAGAAAAATTTTTATGTAGTGATCTAATGCTTTTATAAACCATCGTAATAAAAATATTGCAATATGTATAGTTATATATATATACAAGGTGTTTCAAAAAAACGTACTCACACTTTGAATGACGAGAAAACGTTTATTTATGAACATAGCGTGAAATGGAATCGCTTCGAATACAGAATAAAAATGTAATTGAAGAAACATGTTCGCAAATATTTAAATTGATGACCATTATTTTCAAGACACTTCATGATGCGATAGACGCTATCTTTTGAGATGTGTGTTTCTCGACCAGTTCGCCGAAGTGATTTCTGTGGTGATCGGAGTAGTGTTTCCTGCACCTGCTCTCCTTTTCCAGGGCTCGTGGATGTCCGTTGTAGACCAAAACGTTGCTTGTTGACGTTCTGGACGGTTCCATCTGCTTCAAATTTGTCTCTGATGCGAGCAGTTGTCGGGCGCGTTGGTGGTGGTTTAAAGAATTACCTTCTGAGTCGTCTTTGCATTTCAATGGCGTTTTCAGTTTTCTAGTAACATTTCAGAACAAACTTTCTCTCTTCCAAACTAAGTTGTTCTCCTGCCATGCTGTGATTAATTCATTTCAGCTGCATAAAAAGCAAAAAAGCATTTTTAGAGACATCCAATCTGGTAGTACATTTTTTTGAGACACATTGTATATATCATTTTCCTCTAAGCATGGCCGGACGGCCACTACTGTTCAGGAGATTAAAGTGAAAGAACAGGTAATACTAGAGAAAATATAAATATCACCGGGATTGAAGAAGATACAAAATGTCAATTGAAATTGCACTTAATTTTTGGAGATTGTACCTATCAGCGAAGCAAATAAATCGAAGGGACTTCCACGGACTGGAAATGCGAGAAGACAAACTAAGGAATAGAACTTATGGTTACATTTGACTGTTTCAAGGTTAAATTTGTAGGATCTAAATGCCAATCTAGCAGGACACTGAAACTCACGTGTCTGAAGAATCAGGTAAAAAGGTGCTCAGGGCAGTTGTCATAAAAACATTTGTAGAAGAGACACGCCAAGCCGTTTAGAAAGTGAAGATTTTCGAGATAGGACCAATAATATTTCAAATCATTTCTTTTTTCGAGAACCTTGAAATGTATAGCAGAAGAACCCGACCGGTTATGACAATCATACTTAATACACGGTCGAATGGTAGATTTATAAATGTGCAAACAGATTTTGACAAGAAAAACATTCTGGTCCGACACGGAGACCAAAACTTCCTAACATTAGATGCAGCTATAAATTCAATATAGTCGTTACACATCAGGTCTATTAAAAATGTGAAGCGAAAGAATATATATATTTCAAGAAGTAGGATTTGAACAATTATTAAGTAAATCATCGAGCTTTATATTCGACCTCAACAGAATGTAGAAAGCACTGGACGGTCGTTTAGTCCTATATTTGGATTTCATCAGCAGTGCGCATCCACTACCAGGAATCGAACCCAGACAGTCTTGGTTATTAAGCTGATGTTATCCCAACTGTACCACGGACCCTGGTGACGAAGAGGTAACGAATTAAGCTCGATGAAGTGCGCCGCTCCTCACGAATTCCGTGGTGGAATTAATCCAAGCTCCTTTGCCCATAGGATAGTGCCTCCCCAAGCAATGACTTCCGCAACCAAGCCCCTACATCCATAGCGTGTTTCGTGGTTGAAGCACAGAGATATAATTCAAGAAGTACTAGGAGGATTTGAACATTTATTAAGTAAATCATCGAGCTTTATATTCGACCTCATCTAGCTTAATCCGTTACCCACTTCGTCACCAGGGGCCCGTGGTACAGTTGGTATAATATCAGTTTAATAACCAAGACTGTCTGGGTTCGATTCCGGGTAGTGGATGCGCACTGCTGATGAGTCCCAAATATAGGACTAAACGGCCGCCCAGTTCTTTCTGCATTCTGTTGAGGTTGAATATAAAGCTCGATGATTTACTTAATAATATATATATATATATATGTGTGTGTGTGTGTGTGTGTGTGTGTGTGTGCTGTGTACAAGTTTTGTGGCAGGTTCCTGACGCCAGAGCATGGTAAAATATTTCGATAAATATGTCTAACATTGTGCGTCAATTTTGCTAAAATTACTTCTACGCATTCATGCACCCGTCGGATCGACGACTTTCAGCCCCCTTCAAACACTCTCACACGGTGTCGAATGTGTTTGCAGGCCGCGATGATGAAGTTTCGCAGCATTATTAATTATTGTTTTAAATTGCCCCCCCCCCCGCCCCAATAAAATTTCAAAGTATTGTGGGCGCGGGAACATGTAATCCATGGAACACGTCCTCCACTATCTATCTATTTTTTCATGGTAAATGTCAGCAATTTGATCGGAAGCAATTTGACAAAAATGTACTCGAGTCCCATCATGTATTAACCACATGTGTTTTCATATT